>CAUYRH010085141.1:0-29309 GCA_963574655.1 Perodicticus potto
TTGCCACTGCTCTGTTTTCATCTTACCCATCCTTTCCAGAACACCTCTGGACCAGAACACCTACATCAGCAGGCTTCTGTGCTTGCTTGCTCTCCTGGCTCTCCTCCTCCCTGTATTACAAGCAACTCAGTCTCTCTCTTCAAGAAGATCTAGTAGTAAATCAAATCCGTGTGCACTGTGCTCCTCTCGTACCCCTGATCTGGTAGTAAATCAGATCCGTGTGCACTGTGCTCCTCTCGTACCCCTGATCTGGTAGTAAATCAGATCCGTGTGCACCGTGCTCCTCTCGTATCCCCTGATCTGGTAGTAAATCAGATCCGTGTGCACCGTGCTCCTCTCCTATCCCCTGATCTAGTAGTAAATCAGATCCGTGTGCACTGTGCTCCTCTCGTATCTCCTGATCTGGTAGTAAATCAGATCCATGTGCACTGTGCTCCTCTCGTATCCCCTGATCTGGTAGTAAATCAGATCCGTGTGCACTGTGCTCCTCTCGTATCCCCTGATCTGGTAGTAAATCAGATCCATGTGCACTGTGCTCCTCCCGTATCCCCTGATGTAGTAGTAAATCAAATCAGTGTTCACTGTGCTCCTCTGTGCTCCTTTTCATTGTGGCATAGTATTCCATGCCCTACATATGCCTCTCCTTGTTAATCCATTCCTAAGTTGATGGGCATTTAGATTGTTTCCACATCTTGACAATTGTAAACTGAGCTGTGATAAACAATCTAGTGAAAATGTCTTTATGATAAAATGATTTTTTTTCTTCTGGGTAGATGCCTAGTAGTGGGGTTATGGAACCAAATAGGAGATCCAATTTTAGTTCTTTGAGGACTCCCCATACTTCTTTCCAAAGAGGCTATATTAGTTTGCAGTCCCACCAATGGTGTAAAAGTGACCCTCTCTCTCCACAGCTGTGCCAGCATCTGCAACTCTGGGACTCTGTGAGGTGGGTGACGAAACCCAGTTCTTGATTTCCATTCCTCACCCTATTTCTCCCTGTACTTCTCCGTCTCAGTGGATGGCTCTGTGTTCTTCCAGCCAGTTGTAAAGATTCCAAGCATCAGTCCTCTTGGGCTATTGATCCCTCTCTTTTTCTCTCATGGTCGTCTGTCAATGGGCCCTATTGGCTCTGTCACTGAAAGAATCTCAAAACCTATTTCATTTCCATCTGCCCTGTCACCATCCTCATCTAAGCCCTTGTCATTTCCCTCTTAGACTATATCAATGCAATCTTGGAGTCAGTGGGTCTTCTGGGTTCCACTCTTCTTCCTCAAGCTATTCTCTGCGTAGCTGCCAAAGTCATCTTTAAAGTTTATAGATCATATCAGGTTATTCCTCTACTTAGGCTCACCCACCAACTTCCTACCACAGTTAGAAAGAAAACAAATTCCTTATTATGGTGCATTTCAGGATCCCCACTCACTTCTCCAGTTTCTCCTGCAGCCTCCCTCCCAAGCTGCTCCACTTCTGTGGACCTTCTTCAAACCCACCAAGCTCATTCTTGCTTCAGGACCTCTGCACTCACCATTTCTTATGGCTACAAATCCCCTTCCTGTGATCCATTCATGGATAACTTCTTATGGCCACTCAAAGAGGTTTTCTAAGACAACTCAATTTCTTGTTAGATGCCCCCATCCCCACTCACCCAGCAGTCTCTCTCACTCACAGAAAACTTGTGGTTTTCTACACTGTACTTCACAATGTCTGGAATAATTGTTATTTATGCATAGGTTATAATTCTGTGTCTTTCTCACTATAGTGTAAGTACCGCCATAGTGAGACCTTGCTTTCTAGTTCACAGAGTACTACCTGACAGACAGGGGGGGGCTCAATAAAAGTTAGTAGGACAAGTTTACACATCTGTATGATGTAGAAAAATGCCTTACATTTATTCAGTCCACACATATTCCTGAGTTACCTCTGTGTGTGACTCCACTGGCATGAGGGAGGCAAAATATAGTAAGGGGAACATGGAGTTACTGCCCATCCAGACCTTACATTCAAATAGTAGCAGCAGACACTAAATAATTGCTCAGTTAATTATTTATGCATTGTGTTGAGTGCCATGGAGAAGTTCAATCCTACATTATAGTAAAGAGATCATTTGCCAACATACAGCCGGTACTGCTGTATTTAGAACGTGCGCCCGCATTACCATGGGCTGTTCACAGTCTGGGCTGTACAAACAGCATAAGGAATTTAGACTGTATTTCCCCCGAGGAAGGTGTCATTTCATTGTGATTCTGTTTTAGCACCAGCCTGTCTTTGCTGCCAGAAAGTTAGTGCCCTATCAATCATATTTTGTGTATTATCTGGTAGGCATCTGAGCATTTTGATTCTACAGCCCCCTCCACCACTGCCCCCCTCCACCACCACCCTACACCCAGTATCTCTATCAGGCAACTGAATTCTTTGAAAATCATGCCTATGATATGTGATCATTGTGCTCTTATGATGAACTGTAGTATCCTCCATTAAAGAAAAAGCTTTCTAGAATTTCCCATTGTTGTACATGCTTCATCTTTCTGTTGCTTGAGGCATAAATAATAGAAAAAGATAATCTTCTCCTCCCATATTTGCTTTTATCGATTTTCAGCAATGTGAAGTATGAAGTGTTCCCTGCAAGAACCCTGGGCACAGGCAGTCTGAGTGGTGAGAGCAGAGACCTGGGGTCAGACTTTGGCTTTAAATCTGAACTTCCTAGCTCTGTGGCTTTGGACAAGGGACTGAACTTTTCTATGTTTTATTTTCCTTGGCTATAGTAGGGCGATAATGACAGCATCTGAAGGATTGTGTGAGGATTCACAAGTCTAATCCATGTTGGACCCTTGAGTCAGCTGTAAGCACTTGGCACTCTGTTACACTCAGGTAGTAAGATCTAATTCATGCTACTACCTGCTGGGATGCACTCTTCAACACCATTGCGCTTTCCTTAAAACTTGTACTTTCTTTGAAACCTGCTATCCTTAACTATTTGTTTGCATTTGAGAGTACATTACATAACCTAAAATACTTTGCCTTTCGTCCGTTGAAATTTGACTTTTCTGCAGAGGGTGGCATTCACTCTTCCTGATAGCACTGTAGATTTTCTCATAATAAAGGCTGAAACCAACTGGCCCCAGAGGCAGATTCCCAGGGACTCAATAGAATGAAAGTTATCATGTACTTGAAAGTTTCTAAAATTAGTAGCTCTCAATAAGAATTTATCAAGACTTAAAATGGATAGAAATTAGCATTTTAATTTGCAATCAGCAGTCTCTTTGATTTGCTCTCGTTCTTGATAAAGGGGTGAGAGTATCACATTTGCTTTTCTAATATGAGCACAATATAAAATAGGCCTAAATTACACCCAGTTAAAATTAATACATAAGCATTTCAAATCAATGAGCTGCAAGGCCCTGTTGAGCATCAATACGCATCTCTCTCCAAAGTTTCCTTTGTTCCATGTACCTGTATGTTAGTTTCCGTGACTAACCTTGAATTTCTGCCATGTAATTTAGTTCTTCATTTGGCATTCTTAAACCCCTTTAAAGACATTTAGATTGATTTGATTGTCTTCAAAATGGGCAATCCACGTTTCTTTCTTGCCCTTAATAATAATAGAATAAGATATTATTCACGGATGTCACTGATGTATATTGTGCATCATATTGGATGGTCAAGAGTGGGTACAACACCTGTCAGCAGTGTAAGCACTTGAACTTCAATTCAGCCCTAGTGAATCAGAGTAAGCACAAATTCAGGTGCAATTAACCGTGATCTCCCAAGGTTACGGATTACTAAGAGGTAGTGCCTGGATCCAGACCTGATGCCCTGGTCCTGAGTCACATTTTCCTTTTTCCTTGCCATCATCAGAGATTTCAGCTTTTGACACCCGTTATGTCAGTGGTTCTCAACCTTCCTAATGCCTCCCAATACCATGACACTTTAATACAGTTTTTCATGTTGTGGTGACCCCCAACCATAAAATTATTTTCATTGCTACTTCATAACTATAATTTTGCTACTGTTAGGAATTTTAATGTAAATATCTGATATGCAGGATGTATTTTCGTTACATTACAAAGGGGTCGTGACCCATAGGTTGAGAACCGCTGCGTTATGTGAAGGTGTTGGCTTTCATGTGGCTCCTCAGAAACGTGTAAATATATCATTTCCCTCTGGAGTATAATGGCTCAGACCTGACCTCTAAACACGATTGCCTGGGCTCCTGTCCTGGCCCTACCGGTTGTGTGATATTGAGTAAATTAATCCATGTCTTTGTACTTCCGTGTTCCTCATCTTCCAAACGTCCATGAAAAAGCACTGTCAAAACAAAAATTCCATGATGTAAAGCTGTAAATGATGTAGAGAAGGAAGGAAGATTTACTCAAGGCTAACGTGATGGGCTAGAGGAACCAGAATGCAGTCAGGACTCAACTCTGCTGAAACCAAGAGGGATAGAGATCTCAGGAACTGGGACGGGGAAGTCAGCAGCCCTCAGTGTTTGCCAGTTGATCTTACTCAAAAGGAAAGTAAATGTTCTCGTATCTTTGTGACTGGAGTTAGTTTTACTTGGAGCAAGTTAGGTGTGTGGCCTCTCATGGAGATGGGGAGTTGCAGTCTTCACCGATGATTACCTCTCAAGGGGATGGCTCTCAGGTACTTGAGAAAGACAGTCCTGGGCAGGTCTAATGGCTCACTCCTGTAGTCCTAGCACTCTGGCAAGCCAAGACAGGTGGATTGCTTGAGCTTAGGAGTTTGTGAACAGCCTGAGCAAGAGTGAGACCCTGCCTCTACTAAAAAAATTTTAAAAACTAGCTGGGAGTTGTGGCACTGTACCAGCTACTTGGGAGGGTGAGGCAAAAGGATCACTTGAGCCCAGGAATTTGATGCTGCTGTGAGCTATGATGCTATGGCACTCTAGTAACAGAGGGAGACTCTGTCTTAAAAAAGAAAAAAAGAGAGAGAGAGAGAATGACAGTCCTGGATTATAGAACTGTCAAGGGACTTAAAAAGTGGCAGAGAAAGAATTTGTCATTGCTAGTTTTCTAAAGTAAATGTTCTAAAACAAAGGAGGTCATAGGTCTAGAGTACAGAGGAAACCTATCTAATGTTTAGTCAAGCTGAGGAAAATGTTAAGGACATTTTGGTCAGCACCTATACCATAGACTTGTTATAAAGATGAAATGGGACCCAGCGATTACCCTCCCTCCACCCACACCTATGATGCATCTTAGAAGGATACAGGTGAAACTTACTAAATGTAGAATATAAATGTCTGAACACAATAACTAAGAAAATGCCATGAAGGCTATGTTAACCAGTTCAATGAAAATATTTCAAATTGTATATAAAACCAGCACATTGTGCCCCATGATTGCATTAATGTACACGGCTATGATTTAATAATAATAATAAAAGATTCAATGGGGTAACACTATAAAATTCTAAAAACAATGCCATAAGTATTTTTAAAAGTATTAGTTATTATTGATTAGTAGTAGTATTCCATTATTTAGAGCAAGAGATTTAGAGTCAAAAAGACCTGATTTAGAGATTTAGAGTCTATAAATTCCTGCTTGATGAGGCCTCAGCAAATGCTTTTTAAGCCTCACTTTGATCATAATGTGGTGAGAGGCTGGCAAGGCCTACCCCATATGGCTATTGTGAGGAGTAATGAGGTTTTAAATATTAAACACCTTCCTGTAGTCAGAAATCAATCAAGGGCAGCTAACATTGTCATCCTGCGTCCTCACACTCCATTTTAATCTGCTGCTTATCAGGACAGCGGAGCTGGCAGTGATTAGAGCGAACCCACGAGGAACACAGCATGTTCTTCCTCACTGTCAGGTGCACCCACCTTAGCTGCGCCAGCTGCTCAGCTGCTGACATGCTACACATTTTTTCTGGGTTGAACGGAGCAGATACTCCTGCACTGATAAATAAACCAGATGTGTCGAGGCAGGGTATTGCTAATTCATTTCTAAAATGCTTGGATATTCTCATGATGTAATGCTTTGGCATTATTGCTTCACCTTTGCTTCTGAGCGTACACAAAGCATTTAGGTAGCAGGGACATCCCTGATAGGTTCACAGCTATGTCATGTCACACAACTTACTGGAGGAATGGACTCACAAAAATTGAGGTGATTAATAATCACCTGGTAATGGAAGCTAATTAAATATAAGCACATAAGGCACAAAACTGGAATGTTACCATACCTTTGGAATATTTTCATATAGATCTTTAGCAATAATGAAAAAGACATCAGATCCCAGTTAATAATCTACCCTCCCACTTCCTTCTCCCCCCAATAGTTTTAAAAGTTCTGAATAGAGAATCTAAAACTAAATTGCCAGCACATACCTAGTTCTGATTTTTAAAATGGGCAAGTATTCTTGTGAATCCAATTCTCGAAACTGTGCAATATGCCACAGCTGGGTGCCCGTCAGACCTGCCCTTGCTGTCTAGATGCTAAGTGTACACTCAGAAGCCAAGTCCAAAGAATTCTGTCCAAGACAATGTCCAGACATTTGGAAAATGAATCGCAGACCTGGGAAATAGAAACATAGGCTGGATTTGGAACCAGCCTTTTTGGTGTGTCTCCTGCTCTCCTCTTTCCCTAACCCTCCACCCCACTCCCGGCCTGTGCACTGAGCCAGTGAGGAAACAAACAGCTACTCTGCTTATCGCAGTAGAATGAGGACTCGCAAACAGCTGCTGGCGTGTGACAGCGGAGGACAGCTAAGCGCAAATTGCTCATTGTTACTGATGCATGCAAAATAGGACTTCTTTGGCTCTGGAGAGTGAAATTTGAGAAGGAAAGTAAGAAGATGAGGCGGTACAGCTATGTTGACGGTGCTGATAAGGAGCTCTCCCAGGGCTGTGAGCATCTCTGTCAGCATTTTTAATTAAACCGTAAACATTAACTGCCTTGCTCTTCTGTCTTAATTTCCCATTTACAACATGAGAACTGTATTATTTGCTTCCTCTCTAGTCAAAGGAATGATCCCAAATTGCTTCTGTGGATAAAATATTGTGATCTACTTGAAGGGAAAAGCAGTAAGGATACAGTTGATCCTGTTTCTTTTGAGTATCTGGTCCCGATGAATCTGTTATATTGGGCAAAGAAATAAAAACACGCTTCTCTCTTCTTTTTTAGGGCAACCTAGAACATTGCATAGAACTTTAAGATTAATCCTTTCACCAGACTGGTAGGTTGGTTCAGTCCAACAGCTAATTTACCTAATGTATTTTCGAAGGGTGGATGGTGTCTCCACACAATATACAGGGTGGCCATACAGTTTGTGTGCAAATCAATATTAGTGGCGGGTATATATCCATACCCTAATCCCCAGAACCTAGGACATTATTTGGAAAATTCCATCTTTGCAGATAGAATTAAGTTAAGGATCCTAAGATGAGATCACCCTGAATTATCTGGATGGGCCATAAATTGTATACGGACAAGGAAAAAGAAGACAGAGAAATCCAGGGGAAGACCAAGGCAGAGATTGGAGCCATTACAACCACAGGATGCTCGATGAGGCAAGGAAGACTCTGCCCTGCCAACACCTTGGCTTTGGACTTCTGGCCTGTAGAACTGTGAGAGGATAAGTTACTGTTCATGTAACCCACCAAGTTTGTGGTAGATTTTATGGCAGCCATAGGAAATTAGTGATTATATATTTCATTGACCAGAGAGACCTGATGTCTGGATCAAGCGATTCCATGGATAATTCCATTTTTAGATATAGCACATGAGGCACCTAGTTGACAAATTATTATAAAATAAAGTTCACTTAAATACAAAATATATCATATTAATATTATTCTAAATCAAGTGGGGGCAATCAATCATTGATTTCTTTTAATTCAGTGGCCTGGTAACTTGGCATTATAGAGCATGAGGAAAGCCTTGATCAAGCCATGGCTTCATTCCAGCTTTGAGGTAGATATTTGTAAGAGGTTATTCCCTCACAGCAGATTTATAAGGTAAGCCATTTTATACACATTTGTTTTTCAGGTGACAAAGACTAATGCAAATAGAGATTTAGCAACTTGCTTAAAACTTTTCACAGATAGGAAGAAATGAGACTTTGACTTTCTTGTCCAGTGTATAAAGAACTTGGAAGTCATCACCCCCATTCTTACAAGAAAAACCTGGACTTTTCTTGTATCTGTCAGAGAATTGAGGTCACAGGTCAACCTGTCAACCTGAAAATCTACAGTGATCAGCTCATCCGGTGTGATACAGTGCAGAAAGAATTACTTTCTAGCAACAGAAGTTGCTAGACACTAGTCTTAGGACAGAAGTCTACCAAATTCTAGATTGATCACTTTTGCATTTTTGTTTATAGATATACTGACACTTATACTTTGATTATAAGTGTCTCTATGAAATCAACAATAATGGTCAATAGGTTAAAAGTTTATATATTAAATTTTTTTTAATTATGTAAGTTACTGTTAGGAAAATGCAATACATTTTATATTTTTAGCAACCAAGACAAATGGTAAAAACCCTAACCTGAGAATAAAAAGTTTTGATTGAATAATTTCTGCATTATATTTTGTGTTCTAAGCTCTAGCAGAACTGTAGTCTAGGAAGTACAGGGTGGCTGAACAAAATGATATGAAATTTCAAGTAAAATAAAAATGTATTATTAAAAGTTACAGCTCTTCCTAAGATTCCAAAAGATTAATTTAAAATATCTTGGACTTTTAAAAAAATTTCTATATGTTTAGTGGGTATATGTAGTTCTTCATTAGATGGAAGAATTGTATAGTGGTGAAATCAGGGCTCTTAGAGTACCTATACAGAGACTAGTGTACAATATGCCTTACTGGTGGTTTTTAATCCCTCTCTCCCCACTTGACCAGCTACCTTCTCAGTCCACCAAGTCCATTATACCACTCTGTATGACCATGGATAGCCACCATTTAGCTCCAACTTGCAAGTTGAGTACATGTGGAATTTGTCTTTGATACTTTATGTAGAATAATGCCTTCCAGTCCCATCCAAGTTGCAGTGAAAGATATTATTTCATTCTTCTTTATGACTGAGTAGCCTTCTGTGGCATATACTATACTTACCACATTTTCTTTATCCACTCATCAGTTGATGGGCATTGATATTGATTCCATGTTTTTGCAGTGGTGAGTTTTGCTTCAATAAACATATCAGTGCAGGTGTCTTTTGACATAATGACTTCATTTCCTTTGGGTAAATACCCAGTAGTGAGATGGCTGGATCAATTGTTAGGTCTAACAATTGATTAAAGTCAATTTTAGTTCTTTGAGGAATCACCATACTGTTTTCTGTGGAGGTTGTACTGATTTACATTCCTACAAACAGTGTACAGTGTTCCCTTTTGCTGCATCTATGACAATATCTATTGTTTATTGATTTTTTTAATAGTGTCATTCTAATAAGAATGAGGTAGTATCTCACTGTGATTGTAATTTGTATTTCCCTGAAGGTTAGTGATGCTGAGCATTTTTTCCCATGTTTATTGGAATTGCACATCTTTTGAAAAGCTTCTGTTTGTATCTTCTGCCCACTTTTCCATTTTGTTTGTATCGTATTTGCCTTTGTTCCATTGATAGATGTGTCTACTTATATACCAGTATTAGCCAGAGGGACTGGAGAAGACTTGCAAAAGTTTAATTCTGTGGCCTTCCACAGGCAAGTAATGTGTAGTGCATCAGTCCAGAGGATTTAAAGTTGATGAGGTGCTCTCTGAACCATTATTATTTGAAATTTCACCTTTAGATAACATTGCCTAAAAAGTGAATGTAGTAAATGTATAAAGATGCTATCTAAACAATGCTACGTGATTGCTGGACAGACTTAACATTTTGCATACAAACATGGATCATCCATTGAGCTGTCTTAGCTTTTAAGACTTAACATTCAAAAAAAGGTAGGAAATTAAAGATTGTGGAAAAAAAAGAGAAATGACTCCTCATTTTTACAAGAAGAAGCAAGTGAAAATGTTGCTGCCCAGCCAGGTTCATCTGCCTGCTGCCCCCAAGAAAGCCAATACCCAGACACAGCAAGGTTTTCAGCAGAGAGTTTATTCTGCAGAGCATTAAGCAGGAGATACCTCTCTAAGAATCAGGAGACAGAGTTTTTAAAGACAATTTGGTGGGCATAGAATTAGGCAATCAACATCTTCTAACTGGCTGGTCTTGGTAGAATCATCAGTTCTTTGGTGTGGGCCACAGACTGGGTGGGTCAGTTACTGGAATGCAGGGCCATGGTGAAGGGTTCAAGACCAGCGGAGTCAGTTCCTTGGCCTGGGTGGCTCAGTCAGTCCACTGGAATGCAGGACCTGGAAGGTATCTCAAAAACTACTGCTACTTTCTGGAACAGGGGATGTTATTTATGGAGAAAGAATAGCAATTATAGAGGAGCAAGCAAGAGGACAGTGACTAACCCTTATGAAAGAAATGACAGGAGAGTGCCTGATTATTAACAGTGCTTTAGCTAAGGCTGGTTCTTCACAGCATTTGGGGGCCCATACTATAGTTCTTGCTTTGTACCCCTCCATCGATCTGTAAGGGCATTTTCAAATACATAGGCTGGGTGATGTGAATCTGATATTTGACAGCTTAGACTTCTTTTTAAATTAAATCATACTGTGTACATTAATGCAATCATGGAGTATGATGTGTTGGTTTTATATACAATTTAAAATATTTTTGTCAAACTGGTTAACATAGTCTTCACCGCATTTTCTTAGTTATTGTGTTAAAACATTTATATTCTATACTTACTAAATTTAACATATACCCTTGTAAGATGCACCGTAGGTGTGATCCCACCAGTTACCCTCTCTCCAAGCATCCTCCCCCCTTCCCCATATTCTTGGGCTATAATTGGGTTATAGCTTTCCTATGAAAGCATAAATAGTAGGGCTGAGTTCATTGGATACTTTTTCTCCCATTATTGAGATACTTTGCTAAGAAGAAAGCCCAAGTGCCCATCAACTCATGAATGGATTAATAAATTGTGGTATATGTACACTATGGAATATTATGCAGCCTTAAAGAAAGATGAAGACTTTACCTCTTTCATGTTTACATGGATGGAGCTGGAACATATTTCTTTTTTTAATATTTTCTTTTTTCGAGACAGAGCCTCACTCTATTGCCCCAGACTAGAGAGCCATGATCTCATAGCTCACTGCAACCTCAAGTGATACTCCGGCTTCAGCCTCCCCAGTAGCCGGGATGACAAACTCGCACCACTAACACTCAAGTGATCCTCCTGCTTCAGCCTCCCAAGTAGCTGGGATGACAAACTCACACCACTAACACCAGGCTAATTTTTCTATTTTTAGCAGAGATGGGGTCTTGCTCTTGCTCAGGCTGAGCTCATTTTGGCCTCCCAGAGCGCAGCTCGTATTTTTTTTAGAAACAACGTTTTAAAGTCCTTTGTCTGGAGCAGGCCTTCACCACCATTTCTCAAATGAATACCTTGATGAGAGTAAGGTTACAGGAGAAGGACATTACCCTTGTAGTTTTCATTCTTTGGAATTTTACTGAGAGTTGGATTTGACAAGGTTAATTATATTACCAAGGTGAAAGTTCCCATTAATATGCTGACTGTCGGGAGTGACATCACCTAGCTTTGTCTCCCTTCTGTCATCACGTCTTTTACTAACATGATATGGTAGGAGTCATTTTAATTATGTAGTGTAACACCAAAGAACTGAATGGCAACGTCCTTATTGTTCCACTTTTAGGTAACAACTTTTTAAGTCTTTTGACAAGGGTCATTTCTTTTTGTGCTGTATGAATGGGAAGAGACATATTTATTAAGCTGGATTTTCTCACTAGCAGAGAAGTGGCATTTGTCGAGCCTTCTGAGCTATGAAATGCAGGCGTGTCCCTTTCAAATCCTGCTGCAGCTTGTTTAAAATTGACCACCACAACACAATGACAATGGGCAGAGCATGTACATATTTTTATTTCTATTTAAGGGAAAGAATATAATTTATTTTTTTAGCTGGAACTTGTCATCCAAAAGACCACCACAATGGCTAAGTACTAAAAAGGAGAATTTTGTTAGCAATATAAGTTTGCAAACTAGGAACACGTACTCTCCAGTGTGGGCAAAAGGTGCTCTCTATTTGAAGAGAAGGAACAACAGGTTTTATGCTTCATAGGGCTTGAGTCATACAATAGAAGATTTGGGTGGGGGGGAAGATTTATGTATTTATGAGGGGAAGTGAGAAACATGCACAATGGGTGAACATATATAGCACACATCCTATGTTCACTTTGGATTGGGGGTTTAGTATTAAAGTGGGGTACAATTTGCTTCTTTATAGGTGAACAGTAGCATACCCAGTTTGTGAGTAGTCTTTATTAAGCTGGCTGAAACTGGCTTGAGGTTTGCAATCGCTCATTAGAAAAGAATGTTTGTAACATCAGTCTGTGTCCAATCAGAGTTCATCTGGATTGTAAATCAGAGTTAGGATAATTTGCCTAATAGCTCCATCACTAGCAGGTTTAGGGAGAATGAGGTTTTTCTTAGGCCATAGGAATTTAGAAATTTGCCATGTCATTCAGGTCCTGAACCCTCCACCTTTAGGGAACTTTTTGTTTCCTTAACCTTCAGGTCTTTCTTAGTTGATAAAAGAGTGTCTGTTGTGATCTATCAGTTCGCAGACACCTCTGTACCAAATGACAGATTATCAGGGAAAGAAGGTATACAAAAGCATTCATGTGCTTATGGACGTAGGAGCCAACATAAAGTATGCGACTCACAGGAAGAGCCTGCAGACTCAAGTTTTTATATCATCTTGAGGTTACAGTAAGAATAGAGGCCTGGGGCTTCTGAAAGGAGGTGGCATCAGAGGTTGGACTTGAATATTCAAGTCCACCTCCTTTCCCAAGAGGGAAACTTGTCTTGCACATGAAACCCTTATAGTAGCAGCCAGCGGTAACAGTTTCTCTAACAGATGTTGAAAAGTCTCTGACTTAGAAAAACTAGTGGGGCATTGTGGCAGGCATTGTGGTAGTGTCATCTAATTGAGAGGCTGAGGCAAGAGGATCACTTGAGTTCAAGAGTTTGAGGTTGCTATGAGTTATGATGACGCCATGTCACTCTACCTAGGGTGACAGAGTGAGACTCTGTCTTAAATAAATAAAACTTAATAAATAAATAAATATCTCAGACTTTTAGTCTCCCTTTTTCTGTGTGTTATGCTTTCCTAGATCCAGATAAGAAGGGCCTCAAAGAAAGCCTGGGTGTTTTTTTCAATAATAAGATTTCTCTACACATGTGAATCTTCCTCACAAAAGGCAGATTTGCAGAGCTATTCCTGTCTGCAGGCCCTCTGAACAGCCATCTATCTAGAAATATGCCAAATTCAAGTCCAAAGAAGTATATTTTGGGATTGGCATATTTTTGGTTTTCTTCACTGTATATCTGACCTGGTCATCCTCATAAGCCCTATTTCATTTATGGCTGAAGGGTCAAGAAGAGGGATAGTAGGAAACTCTGGAAGTGTGGCTTAATATTCCCTTTTGTGGTTCTGGTTATTCTGTCACTGCCTGGTGACTTGTCATCATCAGGTGAGGCTTCTTTCCAAGTCCACCTCTCCTCACGGTGCCTTTTCTTGCGTGGCATTCTGGTGCAAAGCAGGACAGGGTATGTGTCCTCAAGCTTTGCAGGCAGGGCACTCGACCTTTCACTGGACTCTCATCTTTGGTCTTCTGACCTCACTGACCTTCCCGGAGGTGTCTGTCCCACTGTGTCTTTCAGTCTTGCTCTCCACCCTGGCTCCATCTATTGTCCAGTTTTCCAGCATTAGTTTAGCTTGTGTTCTGTTCTCTAGATAGAGTCAATATAACAGCCTCTTCTAACACCTGCCTCCCCCCACCACGACTATTTCCACTGTTCTCTATAAATGGCACTATCATCTAAAGAGGTTTGTAGTAGACAACTTAATTGTTCATTTTCACCTGTCTTCCATTTCTAAAAGTCAAGGGGAATCAGGAAATTTGTGAAATTCTTCCACCTCTCATAGATCCTGCTCCAGTGAACATGGTCAGCTTCTATTGTCTTTTTACTGAGGCTATTGTATTTTGTCATCAGCCTTTCCAAGAGACTGGCTGTTCCCCTGGTGCCAGAAAAGAGGTAGCACATATGACCCTCGGCCTTGTATCCGAGGTCATATAGGCCTTGTAGCCTATATGTGTCATGGCCCCCTTTTGCACCCTGAAATGACCAGCCAGAGAAGATGAGGCTGATGTTGAAAAGAAGACCATACACATTTGTTAGTAGCAATGCAATAACTGGTGAGGCTTGGAGGGGGCATCAGCTTCACAAGCACAGAGAATTGCAAGGAGGCACTCCCCTTACCTAAAACCTCACAGGATTTTTACTGCATTCTTAACAATGTTAACATTTCAAATAATACTGAAATCATCAAGATATTTTGGGGGTAGAGGAGGAACTTTGACCACACTTGTGACACACAGATGGTCTGTGTTAACATCAAAGTCTAGGGAAACAAAGTATGGGGAAGAAGATAAGAGCACTGTGTTAAAATTGACCTTATAAAAGAACATATGTTAATGTGGGAAGTAAACATCAACTATCTTCTAATCTAAACTATTGATCTAGTTTTACTTTGTCACCTTCCTTAGAGTGCCATAGGGTCATAGCTCACAGCCACCTCAAACTCTTGGGCTCAAGAGATCCTCTTGCCTTGGCTTCCCAAGTAGCTGGGACGACAGGCTTCTGCCACAATGCCCAGATGGGCATTTTCTGATCTGACTTATTGAACCGTTTCAAACTGTGAAGCAATCTGTCCTTTATTGATGTCTTCAGCCATAAAGATTACAGAGTTTCCTTAACAAATTCTTGACCATTTTTATTTCATTTTAATTCTTCTAGCCTTAATCTATGGATTATTCCGGAAGGATGGGTGCTGTCCTTCTGTGGCAGTCAGCCAGTATTTTTTGTAAAATATTGCAATGAAATAATTTTTTATTAAAGTAACCCAAATTCCAAATGGATTAGCTCTCTGAGCAGAGAATACTCTTTCGCCCTCTTTTAAAGGCTCTTGTCTGTTTTAAACAAAGCAAACTTCCTTTTTGTGTCACTAGAGTTATGTGTTCATTTAAGTTATGTCACTAGAGTTATGTATTCATTAAGTTCAAATAAAACACATATAGTTTCTCTTAGAGAATAATGTGTGCACATGATTTATGGAAACTATCTCATTATGCAGATTTACTAGGCACAGGGCCACAATGACAGAGGGAAAACCCCTGCAGGGAAACGGTACTGACAGCCTTTCTGATGAGATTAAACCTTTAATGGAGCTCATCATCCCTTCTACAAGAAGTGTGTGCACATTCTCCCTGTTGTGGCTTCACAGATACTGTGACTCCCACATGAGACCCACCGACAGGATCGGCAAAAAATTGGTACATTGGCCAAGAAGACATTCACTAAAAAGTCACGAGTCCACAAAGGGATTGGTCTTATGAATGTTAGCTAATAGTGGATGCATGTCTAGTTGAGAAGTTAAGCTTATGATCTAGAATTTTTAATTGCATTTCTGACTCTGGCTTCAGGGAGTAGAGTAGAATAAAGCATTCTAAAATTTCAGTTTCATTCTTGGCCTTTTGCAAATAACCAATCCTTGTTCCTTTCTGGGTATTGAACTTGTCAAGGAGAGATCATTACAGGACAGGATTCTTAATCCATTGGCGACTTTCTCCTGGTGCATTGGGGTTAAGAACATGTTGCTAAATGTCTTTGCTGTGTGTATCTAAATCCATGTGTATTTTGTTAGAAATGTTAATCCATAGGAGGATCCCAATTCTTTGCCTCTCCAGTGTGCATCCAGACTGTGGACTGGATCAGGTGTTCATTTGCAACATCAGAAAGGAAGTTAATTCAGAGAAAGTCTTTACCACATATGCAAACCCAGGAGGTCATACCCTTCTGGGCACTGCCCCATATACCATCTCATCAGTTTAACTCTTTTACTGAGCTTGCCTCTGACCCATTCCTTCCCCTTTTCAGTTCTTCCTCCACTGTAGACCCTCCTCCCAAGTTACACTGTGCTTTCTGGCAGGATTGTTCAGGTTATAACAGTGACAAAGGTGTCCACTTCCCACTCTGAGGTCTATGATCCTATCAGTCTTCCCCACAGTGTTGGATCATGGTTCCAGTTTGGAACTCAGTACTGGCTGGGGAACTTTGTGCATGGCGCCTTCCATTGGAGCTATAATCTCCAAGGCTGTGGAGCAATGTTATAATTCAGATCAGTGTAGATCCCTCCTTCCCCATAGAGACCCAAATGACCTTCTTTCTTTTGCACTTTCTCTGAGATTTCCCGGCTTCTCTTCTTGATTATCAAGCATAAAAGCCCCACCAGGGAGGGAAACTCAGAGGTGATTTATGCTCCTCAGGTACTGTAGGCCCCTCGGACTTAAGGGCCAGCAGCTGCAGTATCACCTGAGAGCTGGCTAAAATGCAGAATCTGAGTCAGAATCTGTGTCTGAACAAGATTTTAACCATGTGATTTCTATGCACATTAAATTTGGAAAAGTCCTTGTCTAGGTAACATTCTGGAATCTTCAAGAAAAAAATAGAATTTTGTCTCAGTTGCTGAATCTTGCTATGTATAGAAACTTTTTTATAGCCTCAGTCTCTTTATAGGAAATTCTTTTAGATTCTTGGCCCTAACAGTGACTGTAACTTGGTCTTTCCTGAAGGATGCTTCTTTTTTTGCTACCACATAATTCGGGCTGAACATTTGCCTACACATCACATATTTGTGTGTTTGAAGTTCAGGGACAGAAAAAAGCAGAATTTTTTGAACTTTGTTATCATATTGAGACTCTTGAATGCCCTCTTTTTCTTTTGAAGACTGAAATTAAGGCTACCGAAGCAGACCTAATTTGATAAAGTTTTATTGGAAGCCAAATGTGAGGGTCAACCTGGCAAGACAAACCAACCAAGTTGGGCATGTTCCAAAGTCCAGGGGGGCAGGTTGGAACATTGAAGGGAGAGAAACTCCTCATATCAGAGGACGCCTTTTCATTGGAGGGTGTAATACAGAGCTTACAATTAATTGCCTATAGATCAAAACATATAGGCTGAAATGTTTCACATGTAGGATAATCAGTAAAACTTCATGATTCAGAAATAAATCAGTGTTTTCCTCAGTGTCAGTAGGTTACATATTAATCAACAGTTTGAGGAACTCATGATAAGATTCTTTACTCAAGAACAGGATATAAGCCTTGAATCTTAAATCCTTCCCCAGGCAGCTAATTTGGAAGCCTGACAAATACGACCTATAGATTCTAACTTTCAAAGAAATTTCTTATCCTCCCTGCCACCCCAGACTATTGAATGGCCTCCATGGCCTTTGGCAGTCACACTTTGAAAGCCACCTGCTTTCTCTGGGAGCTTATACCTACACAGCTAATCATAGGTGCTTCCCAGCCCCACCTAGGCCCTCCAGGCCTCTTAGCAAACCTTTTACTAAGCCTCTGTCAGCAGCCTCTCCAGTTTCTTATATGTAGTATTAACTTGACTGACCAACTATGGTAAAATAGAAATATATGTTATAAATATTATCTACAAGAGGACACTTTATTTATATAGTACGATTCTTGTTTATCAATATGAAGAATTTCTAGTTTAAAAGGTACTGTTTAGAAGTTTGTCTTTTAATTGCATGGAACTAGTATTATTAAAGTTTTCTCATTATTTTACAAGGAATCTTATTCCAAAGAAATGAAAATATTATTAATTTTATTGCATTGAAATGAAAATATTATTAATTTTATAGCATTGAAAGTAAGCCAGGTGCAGTGGCTCATGCCTGCAATCCTAGCACTTAGGAGGCTGAGATGGAAGGATCTTTGTGCTCAGGAGTTCAAAACTAGCCTGAGAAAGAATGAGATGCCATCTCCACTAAAAGTAGAAAACTTAGCTTGTCGTGGTTTCATGGGCCTGGGCTCCCAGCTCCTCAGGAGGCTGAGGCAGGAGGATCACTTGAGCCCAGGAGTTTGTGGTTACTGTAAGCTATGATGATGCCATGGCACTCTAGCCTGGGCAGCAGAGTTGAGACTGTCTAAACAAAACAGACAAACAACAACAACAAAAAAACCCCAAGACAATATAAAGTTAATTTAAGTAATGGTGACACCTAAAGAATCCAATTAGAAATAAAAAATACAAGAAGATTCCAATGTGTTAAGAAATAACTATAATCTATGTTTGGTCTTTGAAAAATTCAGTTCAGATTCTAACAAGTAGTTCTGGAGTCTGCAGCAGATTTTGTGCTCAGAACCTTAAACCATGAACAAAAGAATACAGTTCTAATCCTTGAATAAACGGTATTGGTAAAGGCCTAGATGTATAAAGATTATTGAACTTGGAGTTGATACCTTTGTTTTAAGTTATAAAATTCAGAAGAGGCACGATGGTGGAGGAACCTGAGACTGGGAAATAGAAAGGAATCAAGCCACGAAAGGCCTTGTATGCTCCACAAGGACTTTGGTCTCTTTCCAGGCACCAATGAGAAGGCCATTGGAGACTCTTCCTTAGAGGAGAGGTGTGTTTAAATGTGCATTTGGGGTAGCTTATTCTTGTTCTGGGAATTTTATTTATTTCACTTGTGAGAATTTGATAATAAAGGGTAAGGTCGAGATTTTAATGGAAACTCAGATGTGAGGATACCTAACATAGCATGCAACAAAACTCGGAGGACTTTCGCTTCCTCTTCCTTCCTAATGCAGCAATAGACTGCACTAGAGGAAATTTTCTGTTTATTGATCAGTAAACATTTCCTTTATCTCCTCTATACCTCATAGAGACAATTAGGAAATTAGATATGGCCCATGTCTATCTGAAAAAAGATGTGTTGGTGGCAAGAATGGTGTCTTACTCTTTCCTTTATGCTCAGCAACTGGCTTATGAATTAATTAGTCATTCATAAATCATTCATTCTTAAATACCTTCCAGTATATTCACTGACTCAAAATCATATTTATATCTGCACATTTTATACTTTTATTCATTGTTCATTTCATTTTCTGTGAGTCTAAGGAACCATAGAACTAAACAAATTAAAATAAAGATATAAAATAGTCCTTAAGAAGGGATCTGATGTCCCCAACCTGAGAAAACACTGCAGACTTTCTCTTCGCTTGATTTTTCACAACATTCTTTATTATAATAAAGGCTACTTAGAGGAATCCTGTTTTCCCTTCCACAGTCTCTTCATCCCACAGCAGAGACACAAGTGGCGTTTTTCTCAGACCATGATTTGAGTAAAGCTACCCTGATTGATCAATAATCATCTCAAGCTCTGGCAGAGAGCAGGAGGCAGTGTTCAGGGTCACCTTCCTTGCCTCATTACTGTTATCTTTCCTGACTTGCTGATTTTGCTGCTGTGCTTAAGGCTTCTTAGGCTTTGATGAGTCCTAAAATCCCTGCTTTGTATCTGAAGAGATACTGTTATGATTTTTGGAACTTACTCAACAAAGATTAAAATCTAGTTAAATTCCCATGATCTCGAATATCTGCCCAAGAAACAACCAAGGGTTCTACCCCCAAACTCCAGTTTGTTTTCATTATACTTTGCCAAAGGGTAAGAAAATATGTTTTGGCTGCTTCTATTCTCAGAGCACATTAATAGTACTTGCAGTGAACATTGGAGCTTCTATTGATTTACAGGCAAGGGGCATAGAACTCTGAAGAGCCACAGCCTGGAACGAAAATGTCATCAACCAGATAATTTGTTATGTGGTGTCACACGTGCAAATGCATTTAAGTGACCTCTGATCTACACTTTTAAAGTGTTGTAGTCCACCACTTAAAATGTGTCTCAGATTTACTGAAAGGAATCATGTCTGTTTTGATTATTATGCTTCTATTGAGCTTTGGATTTCTTGACTGCCAGTAGCTATGGAAGATAAGAAGTTTGATTTAGTTTTAAACTATGTTCAAAACTTAATCTTAGGGTGTGGCTCAGTACGTAGGGCACCAGCCCCATGTGCTGGAGGTGGTGGGTTTAAACCCAACCCCAGCCAAAAAAGACTGCAAAAAAAAAAAGAAAAAACTTAATCTTAATTCTATGAAAATGGGATAAACTTCTTTAAATACACCTGATACATAAAAATCTAGATTTAATAACATTCACTGACATTTTATTAATATTAGAAAATAATTCCTTACTTAAAAAGGTACACACTCATGAAAACACAGTTACATACACACCATGAGGTTCCCTTGAATAGCTCTTTTAGTGTACCACAAAATGTGGTTTTTCACACAAAGTATTCAGACTGATTTTCAGGAATATAATAATTGCATAGAACAAAATACTTTCATATCATAATGAGGTACAATTGCATATTCATTTCATTCAAAATTTGACGTGTTGCTTTTGAGCTCACCTCTTTTCTGTTTTGTTTGTTTGTTTGTTTGTTTTGTTTTGTTTTGTTTTTGCAGTTTTTGGCTGGGACTGGGTTTGAACCCACCACCTTCAGTATATGAGGCCAGTGCCCTACTCCTTTGAGCCACAGACGCTGCCCCCCTTTTTTTTTTTTTGTTTTTTTCTGATGGAAACGTAAAAGCTTCAGAAACTGGAAGGAAGAGTAGTTTCTACCCGTTGTTTTGTCTGCCAACCACCACTCTTTTCTGGAAAATGCTTCCATCTATGCCTCACGCCAGCATGGCCGTGTTTATGTGTTGTAATCCCACCAACATGTTTATATGTTGTAATCCCACAGTTGAGAGATTTTGGAATGGACACCTCCCCACAGCAGAGACCCTTCATTGGGAATTAGGAATTTTGACTACAAGCTTTCAGCCCCAAATTGTTTGTTGTCTTCAGTGGCTGAGATCTAAACCAAGGAGCTGTGAGCTTTCCTGATACACTTTATGGATAAGAAATAGCAGAAGCGATTTGTTAGAGAGAAAGACATCTAGACAGAGGAGAACGGGAGAGCAGATTCTGACAAAGTCTCTGTTTCTGTTAGTCCTTGAGGCTCACAGGCATCCTTTCTCTTGTTCCAGTAACTTTTAGCCAATTCCATCATTGATATGTTATGTTTTTATACTTTTCTCAAAGATTGCTTTTCATAATCAAAAGTGCCCTGATGAAAGAAATCATATTTTGATGCTGTTGTTACTAATATTAACAATTCTTATCTAAAAATATCAATGCTTTTCTAACCTAAGACTGCCTGTGGTTGAATAAGTCAAACTTATTTCTTGTACCAAGGGAGAAAGTGCTCTATCAGAGGATTAGGTGACTTGGGGATGTGGGAAGCAGGGCTTTGTTCTGGACTGGATGCTATCAACAAGGGGGGAAGAGGGGATAATTATAAGAGAGACCTTGTCTCAAGAAAGAAAATATATATTCTGGCTAGAGTGCAGTGGCATCATAGCTCACAGCAACCTCAGACTCCTGGGCTCAAGCATCTGCTTCCTGAGTAAATAGGACTCCAGGTCCCTCCTTCTGCCTCAGCTTCTTGAGTAACTGGGACTCCAGGTGCCTGCCACAATGCTCAGCTAATTTTTCTATTTTAGTAGCAATAGGGTCTCTCTCTGGCTCAGGCTGGTCTCAAGCAACCCACCTGCCTCAGGCTCCCAGATTGCCAGGATTACAGGTGTAAGCCATGGCACCTGGCCTATGTTTGGGTATTTTAGTGCATTTTATCTCTAGGGGAGAAGATTAGATAAGGCTGACCCTGGGATTGGTAAAGAGACAGCAGTCACTCAGATTATCCAGGATAAGATATATTTGGTTTTAAGGGCTTGAACCATGTTCATGTTTTGTCTGTGTTCAGACCTGATTATGGAGTAGTTTTGTTTTGATCTTGAACTAGCGTGGCCTTGTCTAGATGTTAATGTTCTGTGAAGATGTTCATGTTGAACAGGAGACCACCAAGACCTACCTTAGGTGTGAGTGCCCAGATAGCTCCAGTGGCTGCTTTTCTCTTTTTCAGTATCCACTTTTGGCTGAAGGCAAACAGAATCAGAACAGAGGCAATTAATCAGTAACATACAGATTTGTCACCATTGCTGAGATTTGTTAGATCAAGAGGTTGTTTAGGGGACATAGTCTGTAGCTGAACTGGGGTTTCTCGTTCCTGCTCCATTGGTTGCAAGATGTTTTGTTGCATCCTCAGAAGTAACAATGTTTGTGCAGTCACATTTAAGGCTGTAGACAGGATATGTCACCAAGGGGAATACAAGTCACAAGCAAAAAAAATGTTTTCATCTAAGAAAACATTATTAGCAACTAACTTATTTGAAAGATCGAGGAGAAATTCAGTTCATTATTTCAGCTTCACAAAAGGGTAACATGTTAGCTTTAAAAAAATCACTTCGGTTTTTCAAATGTTATAGAATGTCTGGAGTTTTTAAAATTAAATGGAGTTAAAATTGTCTTTGCATGAAAAGTTTTAAAAATCATGACAATTAGAGATACCCTAGGGTGTCACAAAATGCTAGGTGGGAGTCACCGTTCAAGCAGATTTATTCAGCATTTGGGTCCTTTGTGCATAGAGTACACGTCTATAAATGTTGAGTCATGCCTTCAATAAATATTTAATGACAATCTGTGTTGAGACACTTTGAAGAGAACAGTGGAAATGTCATGAGTAAGACATTTCCCCTTCTCTCAAGGGGGCACATAGATGAGTAAATCTGCTCCTCTCCACATCTTTTTTCTCATCCCTGTCGCTGCAGACCACAGCTAGACTCCCACAGAACTCCACAAATGTCCTTAGATGTAGATGGGATGTGGACGGTTCTAGAAACAGTACAGGTTCCAGAGAAAGCCTGGCCCAGGACTTGTCTGCACTGGGACAGAGTTAAGGAAGCCCCTTTACCACTCAGATCCATAGCATAGACGAGGAAGTCATTGATGTTTCTGTTAATTATGGGTGGGAGTTGTGAAATCATAGCCTTAGAAAAGGAAAATCATCACTGCAAAGGGTGATTATGGTGCTAAATATTACATGCCAGGAGAAGTCTATATCAGGGATAATATTCTTTTGTAAATTCTCTTAAAGTAGGCCATAAAGAGGGAAGTCTTACCGTTCATTCATTCATGCTTTCAGCATTTACTGATCACTCTTCATGTTATAAAGGGGGTCTTTGGGATCCAAAGATGAGTAATGCATTCTTCCTACCTTTAAGGAATGTGTGGTGCTAAGGGGAAGCTAGATGAAAATGGAAAGAGGATGATAAAAGCATTGATAAGTGAAATGAATGGTATGATATTAATAGGATATAAATGAGGAACACTTTACCTAGTAAGGTGGGGTGAAGGTAGGCCAAATAGGCGTCCTAGAGTGAATAATCTCTGGATTGAACATGGAGCCCATTGGGATTTGCCACAAGAGGAAAAAAAAAGAGATGGGACCAGAATAGTGTTAGTAGCATCTTAAAAGGAAGAAACAATAGAGCCTGTGGAGAAGCTGCATGCAGCCTGCTGAGGAAGAATTTTGCTTGTTGGTTTTTACTTACTTGCATTTCAAACCTATATTACTGGGATTACACAATAATAAAACCTCTCCTGCTTCTGCTAAGTAGAGATAACACATAACTTTGCAATTCTAAAAGTGATACATGCCTGTAGGAACTCAAAGCAAGGGGATGATCACTGCCAGGGCTAAATGGTTCATAGGCTGTAATTAAAGAAGAGTTTCAAAACAAGCAAACAAACAAACACCTGCATATGACTTTGAACTCTCAAATATAACACTAAAATGTTCTGGACATGTATATTTGTACATGAAAAATTTCAACAGATCCATACATGTATTCATTAAACATAAAGTTGGAAAATTGTTGGAAAGGTGGCATGCTTTCCTCCACCTCTCCTGACTGTAATGCTCCATTTTAAATTTAAGTCACACTCTCTGACAGCACATTTTGGTTTCAGGTGTGGAGTTAAGGGCTTCCACTCTCATCATGCAAAATACGGAACATAGTGGCAGGTGTGCGTTTCACAGTAAAAAAATTCTTCTTGTTTCAACTTAAAACCATAAATACATCAGGGTGATCACACAACAGTAAAACTACTACAGCATCTGCTAAGGGAGGCTGATCTTTGATCAAGTCTAATGAGATTGACTCTTACAGAGCTGAACTAGGCTTGAAAGTTTCCTGATCCCTGAATTAAGCATAGTTTCAAATTAGGCCTCTTTGTATTTCTTTTCTGCTCTGTTGTGCCCAGCTCAAGGGATCCCCTATGTAAATCACCCAGAAACCAAGTCCAATGCAAGAGCAAGAGGTTGTTTATTTACAAGCCCGGGCTGGGGCCTCTCACTCCTGGCGCAGCAGGAGAACAGAGAAGCCCCCCACCTCAGAAAGGAGGGGGTTTTTTAAGGGTACAGAAAGGAAAAAGGGAGGGGGTATGGGGTGAGGTGATAGGGGTCTAAGGGACTGAGTAATACTTGTCCTTGGCTGGTCTGGGAAGGAACTGCTATCGCTCAGGGCAGAGGCAAGGACAAGGGGCCGGGGAGGGAGTAGGTTACCTAACACCTTCGGTATGCAGCTGCAAAATGAAGGCTGACAGCACAAGATGGAGTTCGTTTTAACAAAATGGAGTCAGCTTGGTACTTACAGTTCAGGAAGAAGGTGTAGGGGGGAGAAAGAGAGAGATAGATAAAAAGTAAGAAAAGAAAAACTTTTTTTTAATTGTCTCAAATGGCTTTGTAAAGTCATGTTGTGCAATAAAATATTTTAATACTCCTGAAACCAATGTTTGGCTCTCTTCAAAAGAATGGAAATTTTCCAACCACTACTCACATATGTTCCCCAAATAGAAGCTTAACTGTGAAGAAAAATGAGCAGGTACCTGGAGATAGTGGAAGATTTAGGTATCTGGGATTCTACGCTGGTCAATAATCACTATGTATATACTTGAAGAACTTAGTCCCCCTTCTCTTTTTCAAAGGGAAGGTCATGCTTCAAGATACTGTAAGCTGTAAGGATGAACAGGGGGCACTGGTGACACTGTCATACCTGACTTCTCGAGAGTGGTCTCCTCACATTTCAACCCTCGGAGCTGTTTCAGTGAAGCTTACTTTAGGATACATAGATGAATCTATCTTCTTAAATGTATTTCAGTCAATGGCAGCTGTAAAAAGAACAGCTATAAAAGAATACATGTTGGAGTCAACACTTGGAAGTTATTTTAAAAGGGCATGCATATTGAAATTGATGCTGGGTATGAGTGTTCCCATAACTTTTAGGATATCATGGCCAAGTTCGAAGTTAGTTTTGAACTATTTTAGTTCAAGCAGCCAGAATGATTTTTGCTAGTGTTAATGTAATTTGTCAAATCTCTGAGGTGGGTGGGCAGCAATGCTGGGGGGTAGCTGGGCTCCAGGAGAGGGTGAAATGAAATCTCTGTTCACAATGGAATTTCATTCACGAAACCATGACAGAGCCTACTGTGTATGCAAACAATTCACATATATAGTCTTTCCCCCCTTTTTTATGTAGAAATGAATTATGCTGAAAACCAAATTTACATGTGAATGAACGTCTCAAGCAAATCAGCTGCACATTCCAGTTCTGCTCTCAGTTTGTGTTAACCCATGCTCCTGGGCTAGAAACCATGACTTCTCTTTTAATCTTGTTGCTGCCCAATTAGGTTCATCTGCCTATTGCCCAAAAGAGTTTATTCTGCATAGCACTAAGTGGAGAGATGGGGGGAATTTCTCAAATCCACGAGAATTCAGGAGACAGAGTTTTAAAGACTGTTTGGTGGGCAGAGGATTTGGCAATTGAGGATCTATTGGCTGAGTTTGGGGCAGAATCATCAGTCCCCCGGCCACCAGCCTGGGTGGGTCAGTCAATCCACTGGAATGCACGACCTGAAAAATATTTGAGGTTTCCAAGAGGTGGTGTTTTCTATGGAGAAAGTTAGGAATCTTTATAACCCACTAGGAGGAGAAGGTTAAGAATCATTTTGGCCACCAAGTGTGTGACTCCAGAGTAGGAAACATGGGGACAGTGGTTAATTGATACCATTTTGTTAACTGGGCCTATGCTTTATTTTTAGCCAGGCCCTTACCACAGTTCTCACCTCACATCCCATTATTAATTTGTAAGGGCAGTTTCAATCTCTTCCATTTGTCACCCTCATACATAACTCCCGAGGTCTAATTTTTTTAAATACACTTGTTTACTGAACTCATTCAGGACCCAATCCACGCCATCCTCCATCACAATCAGTAGAAATGTTGACTTCTCTGCTGACTTTTTGACTAGTCTAAGATAATCCACATAAATTTCAAGTCCCTAAACTTGCTTTTATAATGTTATTCTTCTGCTCAAAAACATTGCATATCTTCCTCTGTTTTTCTTATAGAAAAATAAAATTTAAATTCTCTGGCCTGAAACTCAAGACCTGCTGTTTGCACCATGAACTCTTTTATTACCATGAAGTTGTTATTATTATTGCAGGCACTTGTATATAGAAAGTATACAGGAAATGGTTTTTATTGACTATTTTACACCTTCTAACTTTCATACAGGTCTCTGCAGCAGCTAAGTTCCCCCCTTATCATAATATGCCCTTCAAAATCTAGCTTAAACATTATGTTTTCTGCAGACTCTCTCCCCTTTCTTCTGTATGAAGTGAAAGCTCATCTGCTCATATTTTGTGCTCATCACACATTGTTAACCAGTTGCTATGCCTCAAGGAAGCCAAGATTAATACAAAACCCCGATTAAAGGTGCTTCCTTTGAGGCTTTAATCAAGTAAATAGCTGTGACATGGTGTGATCAACACTACAACAGAAGACTACACGATTCCGGTGAGCATCCACGAAGGCTGTTGTAAGCCCAATGGACAAATGTGAGGGCCAAGGAGAGTTCTGTTGCATCAGTGAATGTCAGTGTCTTAAAAATAATGGAAAGACATTTCAGTCCAAAGGGATAGTGCTATAAAGACACAGTGGCTTGAAATACAGAGGAGTATTCAAAATCCAAATGTAAATTTGCTTCGGCTCCAGAGTAGATGCAAGGATGAACGCAACCGGAAATGAAACAGAACCCGTCTTGTACAGTAGTGGGAATATCTCCTAAGAATTGGGCCTAAAAGAGTAGGCACCCAGTAAATACACATTTAATAAATGAATCACGCCCTCTACTATTAATATAGTAAATATTTTCATTCATATTTAATGATTTACCAGTTTGCACCTTGGTTCATTGAAGAGCTGTTTCCAGTAATCCATCCACAATAGATCTCTACCTTTTAATTGTAACAGTTAGCGGAGTTGGCGGAGTTGCTATTAATGTGAGTGCCGGAAGTGGGGAATTCTTAAATTAGCATATATATACAACATGTTCACGTCTATTTGTGTTCTTCTTTTCTAGGGTCAGACATTGTTCAATGGTTAATAAAGAACTTAACTATAGAAGATCCAGGTAAATAAATCATTTTTCCATTGCTAGAATGTTGTTCCTTTGTGGTTTTAAACAATATAATTTCTCAGGGCTGTTTAATATGGCAAGCAAGCAACTCTCCTGATAAATTATAATTAAATTTGAACTGTGCTTTTAGAATTTATACAGATTTGGTGGCAGTCAACATAGATTTAATTAAAATTTAGCATATTTTAATAATTATTTTACATATTTAATGCCCCATTATATATTATGTGATTTAAGCAATTGGTTATAGTCAGAATGGAGAGCTGTATAATCACCCATAAATAATTGTATGTGTAATTTATACCAAGTAATTATAAAGTAATGAAATTTGCCCTTATAAGACATACAAAAGTAAATCTCCTTAATTTATAATTTTGCCTTAACTTCATTTTAGAATGAAGTTTGGAAACAATATTTTATTTGTTATTCTGATTTTTTAAACACTCATGTATGTGTGTGTGTGTGTGTGTGTGTATGTGAGAGAGAGAGAGGGAGAGACGTGGTAAATGGTCTATTTAAGTTACAAAACATTTGTTGTGGTCAGTCTGTTCAGAATAAGGGAGCAGTTTCTACCAGCTCATATTTTGCATTGCCTCGAACAAATTCCTATATATGTAAAACACTTAATGACTTTTAAAAAATATTATGTAAAACCTTTCACATGTTGCAAACTATTCACATCAATGAAATAAAAATAAGATGCATATTATTTACAGAAGATTCTGAGAAAATTAAAACAATAGCTTAAAAAATGTAGAGAATGAGCAATATTTGATAGTACAACCAAGTGCCATAATCCACAATAAGTTACACTATGGTTTAAGATAACAAGAAGAGTGAAATTAGAATGCCTCTCATACCCAGAAATGATACATCCTAAGGTGATAGACACCCCAATTATCCTGATTTGATTAATTCACATTGCATGCCTGTATCAAAAAATCATGTGTGCCCTATAAATATATACAACTACTATGCACCCATGATAATTAAAAAATGTTTTAAAAATTTTTTAAAAGACTGGCAATTCCAGTATTGATGAGGATATGGAACAACTGAAATTCTCATGCAAGCATAAATGGTACATTTCTTTCGGAAAACATACGACAGTTTCTTACAAAGGTTCATACTACGTCCACTTAATATATTAGCGAGCATTTTCACGTCCAGGTATTTATCCACCCCTAACAAATGAAAACATGTATCCACAAGAAATCTGGATGCAAACTTTTATTAAAACGTTATGTTATTCACACTAGAAATGATCCGAGAATGGGTATAAACAGTTGTGATACACTCATACAGTGGAATGTTACCTGGCATTTAAAAGGAACAGATTACTGATACCTGTAGCTACATGGGTGAATCTGAAAAATATTCTTTTTTTTATTGCAGGTTAATATGAGGGTATAAACAACTAGGGGACAGTATTTACATTTGTTAGGTAGAGTCCCTCTTGTAGTTGTGTCTTGCACCCAACAGGTGTGCCAATACCCTTACATTGTGCCAATTAAAGTAGGAACACATTGGATACTTTTTCTTCCATTCTAGGGACACTTTGCTAAGGAGAACCTGATCCAGCTCAAATTTATATCTTTCACGTGTAGGCTACAACCCACTTATTGCACAAGAAGATAGGGAAAGGGGAGAGGGAGGGAAGGGGAGGGAGAGGGAGGGTGGGGGGAGTGAGGATAGAGGGCGGGATCACACCTGTGGTACATAATTGAAGGGTTAGGAGAAAACTTCTAAATACGGATCAAAATTGTTCTCACAAAGTAATGAGAAAGTCTCTTGAATGTTATCGCAATCAGGTTGATGAAAATATCTCTGATTGTATCTGAAGCCCGTACACTGTACCCCATG
>CAUYRH010085148.1:0-24188 GCA_963574655.1 Perodicticus potto
TTGTTGCTGTTTGAGTTGGACTTTGATAAAAATTTTCTGGATGAGTTTACTTTTGCATTGGAGAATTACACTGGTCATTATGGAGAATAGGTCTGAGAATATCCTAGAGAGCTGGTTTAGTTATGGCAAATTTCTTCAACATGTGGATGTCATTAAAGTATTTAATTTCTCCATCATAAACGAAGCTCAGTTTAGCTGGATACAAAATCCTGGGTTGAAAATTATTTTGTTTTAGGAGATTAAAAGCTGATATCCATTCTCTTCTCACTTGGAAGGTTTGATCAGAGAGATCTGCAGTTATTCTAATGTTCTTCCCCTTGTAGGTTATAGATTTCTTGCATCTGGTTGCTTTCAAAATTTTCTCCTTCATATTAACGTTAGTGAACTTAATTATGATGTGCCTGGGGGATGTCTTATTCAGGTTGAGTCGTGCTGGGGTTCTGAAACTGTCTGCTATCTGAATTTCAGAATCTCTTGGCATGTCTGGAAAATTCTCTTTCATAATCTCACAGAGAAGAGACTCTGTCCCTTGTGATGCCACTTCATCGTTTTCAGGTATCCCTATAAGGCGAATGTTGGTTTTCTTTGAGTTATCCCAGAACTGTCTGAGAGAATAATCTGTTTTTGCCTTCCATTTCTCTATCTCTTTGTCAGTTTGGGAGCGTTTGATAGCTTTGTCTTCCATGTCAGAAATCCTTTCTTCTGCTTGCTCCCTTCTGTTGCTGAGGGATTCTACTTTGTTTCTCAGATTTTTGAGGGCTGCAACTTCTTGTCTCAATGTGTCAAAATCTTTGATCATTTGGTCTTTGAATTCCTTGACTTCTTAAGACAGTTTTTGAAATGTACCCTGAATTTCTAAACCCAACTTTTCCTCTATTTTATTGATCTTGTTTGCAATCCAAATTCTGAATTCGATTTCTGACATCTCAGCTATCTGTTTACGCATAAGATCCTCACTTGTGTCCACCAAATTATTCCTTGGGGGGGTTGACCTAGTCTGGTTATTCATGTCTCCAGAGCTTTTCCGTTGATTCCGCCCCATGATTAATTTTACACCGTTTGGCTGGATGAGTAGATAAGGACAATTTGGGATGGGAGTTCTAGGAGTAGTGATTGACCGGTCCTTTGCTTGAAAGCTTGGACTGGTGTCTGTACCTTTTCCCCTAGAGTTTTGCCAAGGACTCGTAGAGAGCTTCTGCTTGCGAAACTGGGGACCTTCTTGGTGTGGTGGGGTTAAGTGGCTCTGTCTTATTTTCAGCTGGTCTTTATCTTACCCTAGAGAATCTGTTACTCTGGATTGAAATCTGAGCTGTGAAGAAATACCAGCAGTCACGTCACTGCACCCCCCACAGGCAACAATTGGAAAAGTCAAATCAAACCTTCCCACTACCACACACCCAGGGTAACACTTTGGAAAGTCCTTGGGTGATTGGCCCAGTTGAAGAGGTCCCAGTCAATTGTCCTAGCCAGCACTGATCTCAAATGGAAGAGTTAAAAAGTCTCTGGCAACTAGATAGCTGGGATCTGTTGGAAGCTCTAGTATAATTCACTGCGGTGCTCTGTGAGCTCAGGAGGGTGCCCCCCCAGCAAGTAGATTAGTCTGGAAAGGTTGATGCCTCCTTCCCCACCTTGCCCCTCTGTCACACCCAGTCAGTGGTAACAGTTGTAATCCAGTTTCCTCCAGTGAGCAGATGCTCCAGAGGTTTGTACCTACCTGGGTCACAGTGAGGTCTGTGGATCCTCAACCAGTCCGCTACTCCCTGTCACTGTTTGGCAGGGGGAGGTGAGGCCTGACAACCTGGGTACTTGATAGGGGCTGGGGCGATTCACTCGGTTCCAGCCCTGTCCCTGATTGATGTTGCTGCTGGAACAGAACAAGTTCGCAGAATTTATTTCTGTAAAGGCTATTTTCCCTGATCAGACTGGGGCTGCAAATAGGTCTGACTCAGTCTTTGAGTTCTAGCCCTTTGTCTCAGCTTTCATCCCCTGAGGGCCAGGTTAGTCTGAAGGTAAGCAAAGCAGCCTCTCTGTGAGTATTCTAATCCTTGCTATCTGTCCTGGCTGGTACCGCCTCAGGCATATCCTTCACGTGCCTTGGTTTCTGGTCTGCTCTGCCAGTGGCTACCACTGGAGAAGCCACCGGCTTCCCCTGGCCTCCCAGAAGACTGGGAGTGTCTCCTCAAAACATCCCCAGGGGTGCAAGCTCTCCTGCTATTGTTCCTGCAGCTGGTTGCTGTTTCGTGCCTCAGGAGACCTTCCCTCCAGCCAGGTCTCTTCTCGGCTCACTCCCCTCTCACCACTCCCGAGCCGGAAAATCAGCACAGATCAGCAACAGTCTGCACCCCATCCACACCCCTCAAGAAAATCTCCAAGAATCTGGACTCTGTGGGGGACAGGTCTCCAGACCTTGGAGTGAGAGTGGAGGGGAATACCAGGAACTCCAACTTGCAGGTAGAGAGGATATACAGTTTTATGCCTGGCGGGAGAGCGCCGTGGCACCCTTGTAGGGGAAGGAGGTCTGGTTTTTAGAGGGTCTCTCCTGTGGGGTAGAGTGGGAGGATGTCAGAACTCTGCTCGCTTGTTTGTATGGAGGTATGGAGTATACTGCGAGCCTCTCTTATGGGGGAGGGGACTCCCGTTTGCTTAGTGATGTGCTTAGTACCTTTTTGTTTGTGTCCTCGGGGTCTCAGGTTGCCCCAGCAGGGTTGATGTGCGTTCTTCGACCTTTTCTTTTGGCTCAGATCCAAACCATCAGCTTTCTTGCTGAGTTTCTATCCTTTAACTCTCCTTCTGGATGGGAACCTCTGCGGAAAGCTGGCTATAGATCACCATCTTGGCTCCTCCATGCCACGCACAAAGTTCTTTTAATCTTTGTGTCCTACCTATTTTAATCAGCTCTCTCTTTTATATCAAACCATTTGAACTTCTCTGACTTTGACCTATGCTCTCTTTCTGCTATTTCTTAGCACCTGATGATCCTTCTATCAGACATGTGAGCTCCACTTCTGAAATGCAGCCACCTGGAAATATTCCCTTTGTAAAGGTAATCCAAATGATGCTTGCTGTCAAAGATTTTCTGACCTCCCTGACCCCAGTACTGTCCCAGGAACTCCACCCTTTCTCTTGCATTGCAATTTATCCATATCTCCATATTTGCATGGATCAGATTATAATGTAATTGACTAAAAATATATCTGTTTCACTCATCAGATGATAATGTCCTTGAAACAGGAAATTTGTCTGTATAGTCGAGAGCTCAATGATTCAACTCAAGCCTGAAACATAACCAGGCCCTCAATAACTATTTGCTAAATGAACAAACAAATGAACGAATCATTAAGACATTACAACTCTTCTTCTTTTTTTTTTTTTTGGCTGGGGCTAGGTTTGAACCCACCACCTCTGGTATATGAGGCCAGCACCCTACTCCTTTGAGCCACAGGCATCGCCCTTTTTTAAAAAATTATTTTTGTTACCACAGTGGAGAAATTGGATACCTACTAATGGGTGTCACTGTCTTTAATACTGATGTTAAAAATAACATTGCATTTGATCTTTTAATTTGTCTTTCCCTTTGTTTTTTGTTATTGTTATTGTTGTTTTTTTTTTTGAGACAGAGTCTCACTTTGTCACCGTTGGTAGAATGCTGTGACATCATAGCTCACAGTAACCTCAAAATCTTGGGCTCAAACAATTCTCTTGCCTCAGTGTTCCAAGTAGCTGGGACTTCAGGTGCCTGCCACAATATCCAGCTTTCTAGAGACTGGGTCTCACTCTGGCTCGGGGTGGTCTCAAATCGGTGAGCTCAGGCAATCCACCTGCCTTGGCCTACCAGAGTGCTAGGATTACAGGTGTGAGCCACCTCGCTCGGCCCCTCCCTTGGCTTTTTTAAGAATAGGTTGCACAATCACAATCACATGTACAGGGCTCATAGGTAATAAGGAACTTCTCCTATGGCAATTCAGCTAACTGCACCCTGCTCTCTCTCCAAACCTGTTTAAAGGATCATAATTGTAATGTGCAAACACACATACCCACACACATATTTTTCTGGTAGCTCTCCTTAGAATTACAGAAAGTCCTATTGATAAACTAAAGCATACAGTGCTGTGATTCACTGCAACTTCATCTACTCTCGGTTGTTTTATTGAAATGAACCACGTGTTATCACCCTGATTCATTATGCACTCAAAATTAGCTTAGTTTAAAAATTTTTAAATGTGGTAATTTTACCACCTGATTCAGAGCCAAATAAAATTATTATAGTACAACACAAATGTGCCACTGGTAAAAGGGAAGTTTGAAAATTCTGATTTTGAAAATTTGCTTAATTTTCCAATTTCCTATAAGATATGGTGAAGATAGACAGCTATAAATAGATAGATATAGTTAAATATTTTATTCCTTACACAAATATGAATCGATGTTGAATAAGAGAAAAGGACCAAGATTGCAATTCAAAAAACACATGCCTTGTTAACTTCTCTATCTCTTCATTTTCTCTTCATTGTGGGTTCTCCTACAGTGGCTCTTGGAGAGAGTGAAAATGCTTGTGCTCTGAGGAAGCACTAATGAAGAGAATATGCCGCAGCCTAACAGATGGATGAGTCTGTGCCAGGATGAGCTTCACATTGACTCAGAACTGTCATTACACCCTCTCAGTTTCACCCCCAGCAACTCCCACGGTGTGCACCTGTAGATTGTTAGCTATGCTCTCTCAACTACACCAAGGGAAACATCCGTGCCCCACAGGATACTCTTTCCCTCTGTGCAAGGTTTCCCTCTGCGCTCATTCTGATTATTTCCCACCTCCCTCATTTGAATTTGGCTGTGTTTGTTGTTATAATTATTTTACAAGTGTGTGTGCAAACTGTGTGTTCCCTCTATTAAAATTACCTTGGAGACTCAGCTTTTGGAAGTAGACTTCGCCAGCCACCATGACTGTAAAACTGTATGTGGCAGTTTGGACACACTTAGGACTAGGGTGGTGATAGATGTTTTCCTGCTTCCTTGCAATTCTAGAATGACAGGATATTGTAATAGCAGCAAATCTGGAGATCATGTCTCACTCTGATATTTCACTGATGTGGAAACTAGAGTGTGGAGGAGAGAAGTGATCTCTGGATATCCACAGGGTCAGTTTCATCCTCTTCGTAAGGACCACTTGAAAAGGGACTGTGACTCTTAGGTAGAGTTGAATAGTCTCAAGGAAGGCATCACTGACCACCCACTCTCATTTCTTATGTTTTATCCTCTTGGCTGGTTTTGTTTTCTTCTTGGCTTTGAAAAATGTATTGTGTATATTACTATCATAATGTTTCCGTTGCAACTTCAAGTTTATAAACATACATATTTCTCCTAACTATAGGCTCCTTGAGGGCAGAGACTCTGTTTTATTCACTTCTGAATCTTTAGTGCCCATGATAATAGGCACCTGATAATTATTTGTTAAATAAATTAATGATGAAACAAACTTACTGGCTAATCAAAGAGATGAATAACTCAATGGATGAATAAATGAAGAAAAGAAGAGCAATAACTTGTCTTTATTAGAGTATTGGTGTCATAGGAATTAAACAATGCTGGTGGTAGTGTTTCCAACTCTACAACTGAGGGATACTTGCAATTTGGTGTTTTTTAATCTGCTCACAAATCCTTTACATCAAGACAGATATCTAGAAGAGTCTATTTCTATTTCTGCATCTTGATGCTATCAAATTATCATCCATATGTGAATAAAGATGAAATAGACTACTAGTTCCTTAAGGATAATTTCAAAGTGGGTGTAATTACATACATGGTACTGGATTATTTGGGGTAATTTTATCAAGTATGCTTTTTTTAACTAGGCTTTAAAAAACGTTTGTTAATATTACACAGTTACTTTCTAAATTAAAATAATAAAATATAAGTTTTCAACTATCTAAACTCACAGTAAAATCTACTTTGCATCTTTACTAGTAGTAAATATGTATATTTTCATGTCCTTACTCATCATTATTTAAGACAATATTTATTGGGGGTCTACTTTGTGAGAAAACTGTGCTAGGTGCCCCAAGACAAAAAAAAAAAAAAAATAAGAAAACTCAACTCTTATAATTAATATGCATACAACTAATGTTAATTTATTCAGTCAGTCTGGCAAAGCCTACATTTCTGTATTTACCTGTAATCATATACCTGTGGAAGTTATATTGTACATATACATATCAACACACACTTAATGTGAATGTACCCAAATAATTATAATATTATTCAGATAATTTATGAAAATCTTGTTGATGAACAGAAATGAACAACATCTTTCTATCGCAAACAAGATACACAAGTCGAGAATTAAATTTACCAACTAAAAGATTATGTGCACAGAACTTTCAGACTGAGTAATTTCAGTGTTTAAGAAAATTTTAAGTCAACCATCCTGTAGTTTTAAAAATCTGAAAATTAATGGTAATTTCATACTCGTAGGAACTGCTGCAGATGTCAGCAAAGGGACCTAGGTTCTCTTGTTATACACTCTGTCTGTGGTTTCACACAGTGTTCACCTGCAAAGATTTTATTAGAGATAGGTGATAGAGGGTAGTTAAGGCACAATAATACTTTTTCTTCAGAAGTACCAGATTCATGGTGGGCAAGAACATGAAGAAAATTTAAAGCCTAAGAAATGGTTTATTGGGGATAAGCATAAAAGCTAACAATTATGGAGTGTGGTGTGCATCCAGGCAATGGTGTGTGCTTCACCTATGCTCCTAATCAGCACAAATGTTATACATGGGGCTCAAATGCCTTGGAATCCAATGTGGCTTCATAACTTTCACTTTTGTCACAGTTTGTAACAACAGAAAATGCAAATACCTCTGATTTGAAAAGAACAATGGACACTAGGCTCTAAGACAGTGATTTTCAATTTTCCTAGTGCCACGGCCCTTTAATATAGTTCCTGTGGGTTGCAACCCACAGGTTGAGAAACGCTGGTGTAAGAGGAGGGGAAAATGGGATATGGTTGTTCCGCTGGTGTACAATTTCAGTTATACAAGATAAATAAGTTCTAGGCATCTACTGAATAACCCAGTCTCGGTTGTTAACAATATTGTATTTTGAGTTAAAAAATTGTTAAAAGTATAGGTCTCATATTTTGTGTTCTTAGCACACACACACAAAAAACCAAAGGAACACAAATGAACTTTCAAAGATGTGGATATTTCTGTTACCTCACTTTGAGTGATGGCCTTGTGGGTGTAGACATATGTCCAAACTTGTCAAATTGTACACATTAAATATGTGGAGTTTTTAGCACTCAATTATACTCAATAAAGCTGTTCAGAAAGAAAATAAATCTGGTTTTCTAATGAGAGATAAAAATACACCATAAGATGTAAACTTTGGGGCAAACATATTAATCAATGACACAGCCCACCACTAAAGTGACACTGGGACTCATGCTACAGCTTCTTTATCTGATGAAAAATTAGAGAGGAGATGTCTGCAAAGCTGCAATCTACTGTTCATCATCAGGAACAGGTGTTCAGAGTCAATGTAAATTAGTGCAGCACTGAATGTGTAGAAGCAACACATCAGGGAAGAAGTGGGTTGCTATGAGCTGAGCCAACAGGCTGAACTTTGGCCAAATCATTTCTTTCTTCATTCCCAGTCTTTAAGTCGGTCTGTTACTCTTGTTCTGGATGAAAATTCTTGCTTTCACCTTGTACACCAACGGTGTTTAATAAGGCATCCCCCTGCAACATTACTAGCAAGTCTAAAGGAACAGATATTTCCTAATTCCTTAGTTGTTATGGCAATAGGTATGTAAGAAAAATCCTGGAAGAGCTCTCCATAAAAAGGGGTGCTTTGCAAAGAGTACTAAAATAAACACAAACATTCAGATCCGCATTTTATTGACTGCATTCATGCCCTAAAATAAGATATACATATTTATATAAGTTTCCCGTCTCTCCACTTCCCGTTGGGTGATTTTATGTTCAAGTGTTTATATTTAGTGTTGAGTGTAAAATTTTTATGTAATTCTTTGGTATTCATACACTCCATAACCTTGAGATATCAAGCTCTTTTCAGAAATAGATGGGAAGGATCCGAAACTGCAGAATAAGTCTGTGGTCTCTGGCTTTTATACTCCTTTACAGAAGTTGAGATTGTTTCCAAACGTTTCTTCTTTAGGTCTCTCTGAAAATAAAGATGGCTGAAAGGTTAGTCAAAAGATTATACTTACTACGTAAAATAATATTAGATAATGCAAGAATAGTTAACAAGTCCACTGTCTGAATTTCTAATACTTCCGATAGACCAAGCTGCATCAGAGGAGAGACTTAAGTCCTCACAGTTCTGATCACCTGTGGGACAGTGGCTGGCACACCCTATGCCTCTGTACATCTACGGTGTATTTTGCATGAACTCCAGAATTTACTGGAAGTTTATACTCCTGTTTAGTAATTACCCGTGAAGCTACTAACTCAAGTAGATTTGTATTCCATTTTTCCTTTCTCCTGATTTAGTACCGAACATTTTCTCATAAAGACCTAGTTTTTAATTTCAATATGGCTTTAATTTTTTGTAGGTATAAGGGAAGCAGACAGAAAAGACATAGGAAGTAATGTATTTATGTATATGTAATTAAATGACAAATAAAAAGGAGAGATTGCTAACCATTTCTCCATAAGGTTCTGCATTTGTCCTTAAGCCATAGCAATCAAGTTGGCAATATAAGAGTTTTGTCTCCTGGTTGGAAATCCTCACCCACTCCCTTGAATGACCATTACTAATTTATTAGCTTTCTATGTGTCTTTAATTGGATTGGACTTGAAAGAGAAGATGAAAGTCAATCCTCCTTATAAATGTGCTTTGTATCCTGTGAATACTGTTATTTTCTGTAATGATGAGGAACCTGGTGATATGGTAGACTGACTATATTTATGGGGGAAAAAAGTCTACATGTAAATTGAACCTGTATAGATCAAACCTGTGTTCTTCAAGGATCAGCTGTATTTAAAATTTAAAATTTAAAATTTAATTTTAAATTTAAAATTAAAAAATTTTTAATTTTTTAATTCAGAAAATTAAAATTTTTTAAAAATTTATTTTATAAAAATAATTTTATATTTTCTGAATCTAAACTGACACTAAACTTTGTCATAAATAATATGTGGCACATATTTTTAGGAGCTTAGTTTTCTTACTTATAAAATAGTGATACAAAAGTACACAGCTATATGTGCTACTTTGTACAATTGAACACCAGAAATAATTTAAAGTTATATTATTAACTATGACATCTAGCCACAATGTATGAAAATATCAGAAAATTAATCCCCCTCCAAAATGTAAAAATTGGTAAATTTTTCAAAGACAATAATTTCAGAGCTCTAGAGCTAGACCAAAGTTGGACCAAAATATGATGTGTTTATTTTATAAAAACAACTGGATATTTGGGTAAGGACTTTGAAAGTTGGTGGACTTCTTGCCATTTCCAACCTTTAAGCCAGTTGGTGAGAATGATCATTTTATCAACATGTGTTTGGAAGCAAAAATAAGAACCTTTACTCCGAGAGAGTGGTTTAGCATGGAGGGAAACATCCTGTAGCATTGTCAGCTAAAAGTGATTAACTGGAAAAAAAACAAAGTAGAGCTGAAGCTTTGTTGGCCTTGATTTTGTGGTCTCAGTGGGCATGAGTAACATATCCCTACTTGTATAGAAAATTACCTGAGAGAGCCTAGCAGAAAATAAAAGCCAAAGAGACTTCAGAAATAGATCCATTCTCAATTCACCCTCCAATCCTGACTCAGGTAGACCAGCAGTGGATGAAAGCACTACGGACTCAGGTGTTTGAACACAACGTATGTCCAGACATGTGACTTATTGTTCACTAAGCTGTACAGACACAGAGCAAGGCACTAGGTAGTCAGTCTAAAATTGAAAACAAGAATACAATAACTGAGCAGATATCTAGGTAAGTTACAAAACCCAAACTAAAACAAAAAATAATATCAAAATCAAGAATTGGTAAACTATATTATGTATAAGATACCCAGTATCAAAGAAGAAATATAATAAGTCCCCCCACCAAAAAAATCTCTGGAAAGTATAATCTACACTCAGAAAGGAAGGAACTATTAGTATTCAAAATAGTCATAATTAAAATGTGAAATTCATTAGTTGTGTCCAACAGCAGATTTAAGATTACAGCAAAATCAGTTAGTGAATTAGAAGACACATAGCAGAAATTGTGTAATTGGAAGAATAAACGGGAAACAGAATTGAAATAAAATTGACAGAGACTTGTGCAATGCCAGGCATAACAACTGATGGGCTATCAAAGTTCCAAAAGGAGATAAGTCCAACTGATGGACTATCAAAGTTCCAAAAGGAGATAAGAGAGACAAAGGAAGAAAAAATAGAACAAACAATGGCCAAAACTTTCCCCACATTGATGAAAAATATTAATCTGTGATCTAGGAGCTCAATAATGTGAAGTAAGATAAACAAAAAGAGGTCCATACCTTCATATATCCTAATTAAACCAATGAAAGCCAAGGACATAAAAGAAACTTGACTCATCGCACAGGAGAAAAAAATAAGAAATTTAGCTGATTTCTAAACTGAAAAAAAGTTGATACCAGAAGACATAGAATGACATTCTCAAACTACTAAAACCAAAAGCAGCTAATCCCAAATTTTAAATCCAGCAAAACTATCCTTTGGAAATGCAGGCACTTACGAATAGACAAATCTCAGAGAATTAATTTATTCGTTTGGACTTATTGTGTCAGGTATTGCTCTAGATGTTACAGCTGCAGCACTCACCCCTCCCAAAGGTTTATACTTCTTTGGACAAATATTCTTGTGGGATGCAATCAATTAATCAATCAAGCCAAAGTTTGACAGGTACTGAATAACGTTATGAATCTGTTGTAAAGGCAGGCCAGGTGGAATTCAGTTGTTTTTGCCACAAAAACAGAAAAAAATAATTAACCGTGAGATAATGAATAGGGTAATTTGCTTAACCATTTTACTATTTCTATGTGTATCATAATGTCATGCTGTATACGTTATATCAACACAATAAAATAATTATTTAAAAAAAAAAAAACCTCCCTAGAGAAAGGAATAAAAATCCCAAGGCAAAGAAGTTGGCATTGCTAAAGCCCAGTGAGCAATGGGGGAGATGGAAGGGAAGCAAGAGGGAAATAGCTCAAAAATCACACTGAGGATCTTCATGGACTGGAGCAGCTCTGGTTTCTACCATGATAACACTGAGAGCAGAGAAATGATGAGATCTCATTTCAGTGTGATCATTTCTTGATCATTAAATCAAAGTAAGGCACCATTTATCTATAATATTAAAACAGAGAAAACAATATCATTGTATAAACACATACAATTATATGATAATGGTTGGAAAAGTGATACATCAACTTCATGTTATTAGTTGATAGTAAAGAAAGGTGAGTGAAAAAAGGATGAGAAGAAGGCTTCAAATATAACTATCAGCCTTTGGGGAAAGAAGTATGGAGAATCCTCAAAGAGCTAAAAGTACAGCTTCTATTTGATCCTGCAATCCCATTACTAGGTATCTATCTACCCGGAAGAAAAAAATCATTTCATTAAAAGGGCATTTGCACTAGAATGTTTATAGCAGCTCAATTCATAATCACAAAGATGAAAATAACCCAAGTGCCCACACACCCATGTTTATGTATATATGTATACCATGGAACACTATTCAGCCATAAAAAGATGAAGATTTTACATCTTTTTTGTTGCTGAATAGTATTTACCTGGGTGTAACAGAAGAACATTCTCCATAGTAAAGTAGTTCAAGAATGGAAAAGCAAGCACCCTATGTCCTCAATACCACTTCGCAACTAGTAGACTAACAACTATAGACCCACACAAGAGAAAAATACAATTAGATTCAAAAAGAGGGGAGGTATACAGATGGAGGGGACTCAGTAAGTTCCTCCCTAATGAGTACAGTGTAGGGGTATATGGCACACCCCTTGTGAAGGACTCAACTACAACTTGGATGTTACTTAACAAACATAATCCGTATAATCTAATTGTATGTACCTTTATATTAGCCCTCCCAAAATAAAAATTGTATTTATTTTATAAATAAAATAACTCAGATAAAAAATGACTAATGACAGCTATTATATAATTTTTTTTTTTGCTACTATATAATTTTATCTGAGTGTTTCATACACAGAATTATTTGTGAGTGCAGTACTGGATATATGCAGAAACAAAATTTCCTAATATTAGGGCCTTAAAGGTTATGGTGATTATTCAACTGCAGTAGGACTGCTGTAGTTCTTTTATTGACAATCCAGTTAAAGAGAACACTGCTTTAAAGTTACGAAGCAGGGCCTATGACAGTCAGGTGTAACAGATTTCTCATGTTCGTCTATTTTCCCATAGATACCTATTAGGTTGAACCATACAAATTGCCATTTTTAGTAGATTAAAATGGTAAATTATTTTTGCAATTCTAAGTTGTTTGATTTAGAATAATTGCTATGGTTGGTTGAGTGTTTCCTCCTTCTGAGTTCTGTTTTTCTTTTAATTTGAAGGCAGTTTACTCCTTATTAAAACACATATGGGTGGCAGGAATCCTATTACTCTGAGAATTCACTCTAACAAACTGAAATTGATACTACAGACCACATGAAGAACTAATCTTATTTCAGTATTATCATACTTCTTTATAGATGAAATGCCTTTGATTTACATTTTGCCTATTAATTCCCCTTTTCTTAATTGTTTTCCTTTTAGCAAATACAGCAAATTAGGGCAAAATGTCAAATTACATTTTGTTGCCTATATAGTTAATAAATCCTGATCAAGTTGCTCATCCAAAAAGCCTATGTGGAATTTATGTTCATGAAGCCCTTGAGAGAAAGACCAGAGAGAGTTTCAGATGTTTTTTGAGACACAAACGCAATAGAGAATCAAGACCTGAGAAAGGTCATTGGGAGCTAGAAAGAGAGAGACTAAAGAGAGCTTGCTAAAAAAAGAACTTCATTTAAACACAGTAATTTGAAAACAGACACAACAGGAGACAATCTATATTATCTTTTATTTGCTCAATCTTTTTGGTTTTACTACTGCCAATTCCACCCCTGCCGTTCAGACCTGGCAGCAAAATCTCTGTTACTTTCCAGCAGCTTTGCACAAGCTGATAAGAAACCAAACTTGAAAAAAATAAATAAATAAAAAGGAATGTACTAAAATTTCTGACTTTCCCTTTTTCTCTATGTGAATCTTATTTCTTACAGCTTCATCCAGAAGAAGGTAAGGCTTGACAATGGAAATTTGGGCCTGACCTAGAAATGTCTTCGTCTATGACTGCCATAAACCTTCATCTTAATGGTTTTATGCATCCGTATAAAGTCTTCAGCAGTATCGTGTATATCTTGGAAACATAATGACTGTTAGTCAATTCATCCTCATGTCCTCCGAAGGTGAAATCCTTTGATATGTGGAACTGCAGAACTGTGTAGCTGCACCAGGAGAAATAGCATTCCAGCTATTATATCACATGGTGCAATCACTTATTTAAGTAAATCCATCTGTCATATTTTGGGTAGAAAATTACATAGTCAAGATGGATTTAAAAAAAAATACTGTTGCCATGCTTTGGTTGACAGAGGTTTATTTTTCAGATTGAAACAGTAATTCTTACTCATCTTTTATGTTATTTTTATAAAATAAATCCCAATGAAGTGTGGTGTTTTAAGTACCTCATTGTGATTCACACCAGGGACATTCAGGGCATTTTCCTGAAGCATCAATTCTGAAATAGATTGATCAATATGTCTATTTGGATCAAGTTTTTATTGCAGTTGTTTCAGAATTAAAGAACTTCTTTTTCCAAAGTTCATTGGTTTGCCAAGTGAGTTGAAGTAATGATACTCTGCTAGCTTTTCTAACCTGAGTTTGTTGAAGATCTTTTCTAATGAGACTCCCTGAATATTTTTAAGAACAGCTGTCCCAGATTTTTTTTGTGTCCATAACATGTTTCTTTTCAGATTTGAGTTCTTTCCCTGTTATGCTCTGCACTTCAATTTCTTCTTAATCTAGTAATTCATCATCTGATTAGCAAATTGTTATTTCCCCAATTATTGCCATGTTTGTGGGAGATACACCCTAAAAGAGAACAATGAAATTCAAAGTACCCTTGGTTTTCTTGCAGAGCTTTTCTGAAAGTAGAAGGGAAATTTGGAATATTTGCCAACTTTGGCCAGTGGGCAGACATTTTCTTCTAAATACCGTGGAAGGAGTAAACATTTTTGAACACCCCAGAGCCAAACATGGGCTGTTGCTAATTTATGATCACCATGAATTTTAGAAGCCACAGCTGAGCTTCCCTAATTTGGCACTGCTGAAGCCCAAATTTAAATCTGAAGTTCCCCAGTTTTCTTCTCTAGCTATGGGAGAAGAAGGGTGGGGTGGGAGAAAGAGACAGAGAGAGAGAATGAATTTGGTTTATGTGTATGCTTAATTTCCTACATAGAATCAGGATTCAATTGTTGATGTGACTGTGGACTAAATTTTAGGGTAAGAGTTTCCCAAGAAATTGATAAGACCCAGAGTATTTGGTATCAACAGAATGATGTAATAAGTAGCCTATAGGCAACTATGGGGACAGTTTAATGATTAAACGTTTTCTGAAGAGGTTATATCACTTTTCAAAGCTTATTTCACCAGTAAAATCAGATGGAAATTGTTATGTCATTTTCAGCACATCATCATCCGATGATGTGAAAATACATTCTGGAAATTCAATAATCTGAATACTTCAAGAACAACGATGATCTTTAATTGCATGTGGTGATGGGGTATTGTTGTTCTCCCAAATAGTTCTAAGGTTAGTTATATGTCACCTTCTCTTATCTGAACCAACTTTTCGATTAATACTCCTGAGCAAATCTTACTTCCCGGACCACATTAATTAAGAATCAGTGAGGTATGAAAAAACCATGTATGTGATTTTTCTTAATATGTTTCATGTTTACCTTTCCTATTTAATCCTTACTCAAGATCTAAGAAAGTCTGATCTCTTTGCTGCAAAAAAGAATGCATGAAGAAAGCAAACAATTGAATGAATTTGAATAGAAACAAAACTAATTTTAGTAGGCTCTGAAACCTCTCACTCTTTCTATTACGTAGAATATGCAGAGAAAATAGATAAAAACATATTTTATTGAATTTCACTTTTTTTCTTTTTTCTTAATGTATAATTTAATCTCATTTGGGCACCTTGTGTTGATCCATTAATTAATTTATTTTTTTAATCTTTGCTAATTTCTGACAAATGCCTCTAAGGCTTTGTAGTTTCCACTGAATATACTCCACATTTTATCTCCTTTCATGGTGTTAATGCAAGTCAGCGTGAAGTGTTAGAAATAGTTCAGGCTGAGTAGTCACTGACCCAGAGATAATTTAGTTTTATGCTCTTATCCATAGTTCTTGGACCAGGAATATTAAATCAGTTTGTTGTGCCTACAGGACTTGGCCTATATTATTACCACACCAGCCAAATCAAGGGTCACTTTTTTTTTTTTTTTTGAGACAGAGTCTTACTATGTCACCCTCAGTAGAGTGCCATGGTGTAACAGTTCACTGCAACCTCAAACTCTTGGGCTCAAGTGATTCTCTTGCCTCAGACTCCCAAATAGCTGGGACTACAGGTGCCTGGCTGTTGTTGTTTGGCAGGCCCGGGCTGGGTTCAAACCCACCAGCCCTGGTGTACGTGGCCAGTGCCCTAACTGCTGAGCTCTGGGCACCAAGCTGAGGGTCACCTTTTTTGAAGACCACCTTCATTTCTTTAAATCCATTACCAAGATTGATTTCCTTAGAGTCTGTTTCATCAGGAATTATTATCATTATTGTTATTATTATTATTGTCATTATTATTATTTTGTTTTTACCTCAGCAGGTGTTTTACCCTTTTAGAATTTTTGTATGACAACCATATTTACTGAAGGCTTTGGAGAGTTTTAAATTTTAAGTCAGTCTAATTAGTAGCCCTACAAAATAATTAGCCTTCATCCTGGTTTGACGTTGAACAGCCCATGTCCACGTGTGTGGGGAAACCATCAGGCACTGCGGGGGTACTATCTCTGAATGTTACTGTGATAGTTTTTTTTTTGCTTTTGTTTTGGTTTTTTGCAGTTTTTGGCTGGGGCCAGGTTTGAACCTGTCACCTCTAGTATATGGGGGCGGTGCCCTACTTCTTTGAGCCACGGGCGCTGCCCTGTGATAGTTATTTTTGCATTTTTCTTTTTCCCTAGTACAACGACTTTTTCCTTCATTTGTTATTGTCTAAAGGTGTATCATTGTTGGTAAGGTGCGTGTGCCATATTTTATATCATTGGTTTTTTTTAATTGGTTGCATTAACAATGGCAGGGAGAACTCAAAGTATAGAGTTAAATGTATGATTTGTCTTAGGTAAAGCTTAAATAATTCATTTTTTTTAGTAAACACAGATAAATAGGCTACATCAGCAAGTACTGATGCTTTATCAGTAAAGAGGAAAAAGAATAACAAACAGTATCATGAAACTTATAGAATACTCTCATTTGAACAGGAGTGGTCTGAGAAAAAGTTATCTACTTCATGCTGCCACTGGCTTTCTGAGAATCTTGCATTAGATGGGAAATTTAGTGGGTCATCTTGCTTCCTGATGCTCTCTGGATAACTTCAGTTTAAGATCTTTTCTAAAATATAACTTTCCAGTTCTGCTAAGATTTCTTCTATTTGTCTAAACACTTAGGAATGATTAGGAGAGTGTAGTTTCTGAATAATGGCAAAGTCTTGCATAATTCAAGAGCAACTATTCCAGTTAAATATGTTACCATGTGACTAGACAGAGAAGTTGCAATGTCTCAGGCAGGAAATACAAACTATTTATTTGTTTATTTATTTTTATTTGTTTGAATGCTATGGCTTATTTAACAGGAAAATGATACAAACCATCCAGTATAGAGGATTAAAAATTATACTTACTACAAAAGTCACCAAATTCATAATTCATCTGAGGAATTACTGAGAACAAGACATTCTCCTGGCAAGCCTGGAAATCTCTTGCGACTTGGAAGGCAAGCCACCAAGTAACTGAGTAATCCCAGAGGAGCAAAGTTCAGTCCTGCAGTAGTAAGGCTAATGTTAAACATTAAGCATTTTATGGCAGTTCCTTGAAGGATTAGTGGAGAAAAATTGCATGTAGTCTTTTTGGAAATCATTTCCTTAAGTACATACATACTCTGTTGGCACCTATGAGATCATTTCTCTGAGCATGTAGCCACTGCATGTCAAAATGCACATACTATTACTAGTATATACTTATAAGTGACAGAAAGAACTATTTGTAGAAAATCTCTTTGAAGATGCTGAAAGCATCCTTAAGAGTGGGTTCCGTTCCATGCTCATTTTTATTGTTTTCCTATAATTACATTGGTTACAGGGAATGCATGAATTGCCCACTGTATTTTATTTAAGATAGTTTTGCCACCAATTTTTATTAAATATTACAACCAGTGTGCCCCTACCATGATAGTTTCCCTCAGGGAAGATTTTGGCAAGTGAATATTTGAAAGTTTTTTAGTTTGGTTGTGTTTTGTTCATTTGTTTGTTATTTTTCTGGTGATATCCAGTAGCCATCTAGCTGTTTTCAGGTCTAATTTTCATGGATCTTATGATTCCATCATTCCAGTGTTTCTTCAAAAATTTGAGAAGCCATACATTTTATGTCCATAATTCTTCATAGAACTATTCTTTCATTCTTTCCTTTTTTTCTCTTTCTTTTTCCCTTCCTTCCTTCCTTCTTTCCTTTCCTTCTTCCTTCTTTCTTTTTCTTTTTGGTTATTATTACCCTATACAAAGCCTGTATAGTGTGGTAAACAGCTAAAATATTTCTATGGTATTTCTAAAGTATTTATAATGTATTTTTTGAAAACCTATTTTCATGTTATCCATTGTCCATGTAAGCTATCTTGCATATATTTCCATTATTGGGATTCTTAACCTAACAACAACAATTATTTTAAGATACATCAAATGCTTCATATTTTATGTTCATTTTTAAAGAGTTTCTGAGTAGGTAAAAAGACGTCTTTGCTTTTCTGGTATCTCAAAAAATGCATTATTCTATAAACATATTGATCACATTTACTTTTTTATTTTAATAATTTGACATGCACCAGAAAGACACACATGTTTGTCACTTGGACTCATTTGGCTTCTGGTTTAAAAAAATGGAACCTAAAAGAGACTAGATATTGTACACCAGCTTGAAGTCCTTTATCCCTTTTAATATTAAACCCAACAAACAACATTAAGCTAAGATTTTGTATAAGAACATCCAAAATAACAATTCATGATCATGCCCAGGACAGGCATGAATTACAAAACACAGGATTTTATCACATTATATTGGCTAAAATTCATAAAGTTCTTTGAAGAGTGTTGCCCAAGAGCATGGTGTCATTATGAAATGAATACTATAACAATAATTCATAATACATTAACCAACTAGTAAAAGAAAATGTTAGCACTTTCATTTAGCAATAGATATTCACTCTTCCTAATAACATGAGATTTAATCAACCTTGTAGAAGATTGTAAGGTGATTCAACCTATTTATTTGAGGCCTATGATTGCTCTGAGGTGGAGTCTCAGACTTGGCCTGCTATTGAGCATAGCCTAAATATTTGTGCATGCAAAGAGAAAGATTTATGATTATATAGTTTCCTGAAGCTGTCGCAACAAATTACCACAAACATAGAGGCTTAAAAAGAATTTCTTCTGTTACACTTCTGAAAGCTAGATGTCTAAAATTAAAGGATTAATCCGGAGGTGATTTTTAGAGACTTTGACAGAGAATTCCATACCTTTTGCCTAACTATTGGTAATTGCTCGGAATCCTTGGCATGTTTGGTTTGTAGCTACATTATTCCGGTCTCCTCTTCCATCTTTATTTTTTTAATTTCAGATCTTATGAGGGTACATACCCTCATATGAATTAGGTTGCATTGTTTGCATTTGTAAGACAAAGTCCAAGTTATAGTTGTTTCTTTAACTCAAGAAGCATACCACATGCCCACATGTTTTCATTGTGTAGCAACCCACCAACTCCTCCACCTTCTCCCCTTCTTGAATTTAATTGAGTTTTTATCTCCTGTGAGCACCTTGTTAATCTACAAGTTTCAAATTAGTATTGAGTGCATGTGATGCTTGTTTTTCCATTCTTGTGATACTTTACTTAAGTGAGTGTTCTCCAAATCCATCCAAGTTGTCACAAAGGATACAAAATCTCCATATTTTATGGCTGAAGAGTATTCCATGGTATACATATACCACAGTTTATTAATCCATTCATGTGCTGGAGGGCACTTGGGTTGTTTCCATATCTTTGCAATTGTAAATCGGGCTTCTATAAACCTTCAAGTTCATACATCCTTATGGGAAAATGACTTGTCTTTTTGGTAAATACCTAGTAATGGGATTGCAGGATCAAAGTGAAGGTCTACTTTTAGTTCTTGGATGAGTCTTCATATTTCTTTCCATAAAGGCTGTACTAGTTTTCAGTCTCAATTATATCAGTCCTGGGAAGGAATTTATGAAGGAGACCTCAAAGGCAATAGCAACAACAGAAATAAATAAATGGGACCTGATCAAGTTAAAAGCTGTTCTGCACAGCTAAGGACACAATCAACAAAGCAAAGAGACAAACTTTCAGAATGGGAGAAGATATTTGCATGCTATGAATACATCAAAGGCTAATAACCAGAATCTACAAAGAACTCAAGCAAATCAAGAAAAAAAAAAAAAGAGTAAACAACCTCATTAAAATCTGGTTAAGAGGCATGAACAGAGAAAAAAAAAGAACAGACTCTTTTCTTACAAGGACAGAAAAGTGGCCAAACAAACTCATGAAAAGGTGCCCATTGTCTCTAATTAGTAGAGAAGTGCAAATCAAAACCACTTTGAGCTATGACTTAACGCTAGTGAGAAGACCCACATTACAAGGTCCCAAAGACACAGATGCTGACTTGGGTATGAAGAGAAGGGAACTCTCTTCTTTCGTCTTCACATGGTGTTCCCTTCTCTGCATCTCTGTCCTCTCTTCAAGAGCTTTTAAAGAGTCAGTCAGTAGATTTAGGGCCCACCCAAATCCAGTGTAAATGACCTTACCTTGACTAATTATACCTGCAGTGACTTTATTTTAGCAGCACACTATTCAACCTGCTATAATGACCATCCAGCAATAGTCAATGACCCTGTTCCAGTCAAACTACTTATGTTTGCAAATTCTTTTATCCATAGAGACACTGTGACTATAGCTAATTCTTTTGTAATTTCTTGATGCATAAATAGTGATAGTATTTCAGAAGTCTAAATCAGTTATACTCTGGATATGTGTGGGAAAACTTACAAAACCTTCTAAAATAATCTCTCTGAAATGCATTTTATCTGAAAGTTACATTTATTCCTATCTTGTAGAAATTACATCACAGTGGAGAAAAAAGTATTCTTCTGATAAATATTCTAAAACAAATTACGGATTGACATTTGGGAATGAATTTAGCAATTGTTAGAAATTGCTATTACTTGAATGGCTCCAGTAAACAAAGCAAATAAAGTCCATTTGAATTCAAGCTTTTTACAACTGACAATTTACCATCAAACTAAACTTTTTTAGTTTTTTTTTTTTTTTCACAATCTGCCACACAGTCATTTTTATTTTAGGACACAATTTCTATCTCTTATTCTCATCTCCCCCTCTTTCCATGCTTTAATTACAAGTCAATTTGCCTTCCTTTTTGTTTCCGAAGCATCTTAAAAAATTTTTCTCTGATGAATCTCATATTCTACAGTAGTACTGGGTTAAAATGATATTATGTGATATTGTGACAATCACATAATTAATAAATCTGCAATGTTGTCTGTTCATATTTTTTATAATTAGGAGCAAAGAAAGAACTAGGCATATAAAAGTACTAGTATCTTCCTTACAATGTCATCTTTGGTAGATTTGGGGATGTTTAAGCTTGTTCTTAAGCTTTTTGCCCAATATTGGACTTCAATTATTTTAGTGGTTCTTCTGTTAGCAATATTTACAGGCATCACTACAGATACAAGCGTTGTTTTTTTCTTCCTAAATTCTTAGGTAGTATTGATTTCTGGTTTGTTAAACTTCTTGGCTCTCAGGAAACACCTACCAATACTGAATATTTTCTAATATGTAATTTTATATCTCAACTTTTACACTATTTCTTATTTCAGTTTTGAGCCCCTTTATAAAGAAAAGGGATATTTATTCTCACTTGTTTTGGTTGTCAGTTTGATATTTCCTTAGCTCTGTCATTGAAATGTCATCCATTCCTTTTAGTTTCATATTTTTCATAAAATCCTTACTATTTTCATCAGCCACTAACACTTGTCTAATTCTTAAAGGTTTTTAGTATATATTTATTTTGTAATTTCAAAGGAATTTCAGGGGAAGAGATAAAAAACTGTACATGCAATCAGTACATGAAAAATAACAAGTCCTATTCCTTACTTAGGTAGAAGTAAGATTTATTCACTTATGTTTATTTCTCTCACCTTGAGCTTCATTTATTACCTGACACATGTCAGAAAGTAATATGATGGCTTGATTTTCTCCAGTCCCCAAGAGCTATGTAGTTGTCTGTTACCCATTCATTTGTGATACCTTATCAGAGGTTAAATAACGATGCAAAGTAGAGTCTTTTATGGGGTCAATAATCCACTATCTAAATGAAAGTTATTAAGGGTCCACTCTGTCAGCTGCTGTGTGACTCACTCTCTCTTCTTTCTATGGACCAGTACATCCATTCTTGCCCTGGTAGCATACTTTTACTTGTTATTGATTTTCTAAACAGCCACTTTACTTCTTTCTTCAGCCATGTAATAAATGCCTTTTTGCTCAGTAGATAATTATTTACATTCTTATGTATTGTCCTGGTTCAAATGATTTATTTCAACCTTTTTGCATGAAAGCCTTCCAAAGCCTGACTTGTAGATTTTAAACTTTAACTACAGATGTAGGAAAACATGTGATTGGGGTGTTTATTCTTGCTTTCTTCTTTTATTTTATTTTTGGTGTTTGAGTTTGATATAACTTCATTGATTTTAATTATGTATATTATTTTCTTCCTACTCCATCTGGCATAACTGAACTGTAAAATTGAAACCAGAAGGTTGCAAATCTCAGTTAGTTCATGAAACTTAATCATCAATGTTATCTTTGTGACCAACCATTGTTATATGTGTTTTGTTATGGAGCCTCAAGAAGGCTTCAGAAAACTTTGGCACAGCCCTTAGTCACAGTCAATCAATTATTCCACTTTGCAGGTGCTTGGTTTTCTAGTATATAGCAATTGCACAGTGGGTTTGGAAGATGGGCAAACACGCCCATGAATATTTGGAAGTTTATTTTTGTTTTACTGTCACAGACACATCTGTTAGATGGGAATTTTGTAATATGTCTCTCAAAGACTGTTAAGATACATTTTGAGGGCGGCACCTGTAGCTCAGGGAGTAGGGCACCGGCCCCATATAACAAGGGTGGCAGGTTTGAACCTCGTCCCAGACAAACTGCAACAACAACAACAAAAAAAAAAAGGATACATTTTGAACTGTGTCTTTTAAAAATATTTTGTCACATATATCTTACAAAGAAATAATTACCAGGTATAAATATCCCCTATGTTTTATACTGTGGACTAATTCTAATAATATTCTATCAGGTTAATTACCTGAAACACCAAAGGTTATATTTTCAACGTATAATAAAATTGATTTTATGTTTGCTTTGTTCAGGAGGCCTTCTCTTATTTGAAAATACTACTTTAAGTACCATCACTAAATTTTGAAAGAAAGTAGGTAAACTGTATGGTTCACATAAGGACATCACGAGATGAACTTAGCTCAGGAAATTATGTCAAACTGCATGCTACCTCTGTATTTTCATGCTAATATTAGATAATAGACTCATAATTTTGGTAATATCAATAAGCTAATATTCCTTTCACCTCTTTGTATAGAATGGAAATCAGTGGATCTATTGAAGCATTGCATGGAAGGCTTTCTTTGTACACAATTCACAGAGAAAGTGGCTTTCTGTGAGAGAAATTTGTTGGTGAATGAATGAAAGGAGTACATTCCTTCTACATTTTTGTTCATAACCATTGAAAGTGCACAGGTTTGATCTTCCTTTCATTGACAACACAAGGAGCAGGTGGCTCTGTCTTGCCTCCAACTAGCTGCTTTGAGTCCCTATACAGAGATCCAGGATCTTAAGGAAAAGACTATTTTGTCCTTGGGATTTTTCTGAGTTGAAAAATCCTAGATATTTTGCATTTTATCACAGTAGCCAGAGACTAAAATCAAACTTGTTTGATATGTAAAAGCAATTTCACAGACAGGCAGAATAGCATGGCTGCTCAAATCATGTATCTGAAGCTAAACAACTACGGTGTCGGAATCCAGTTCTGCCACTTCTGACCTTGTGGTCTTGGGAATATTGCTTCATACATCCTTGATTCATTTCCCTTATCTGAAGCAAAAGTAGAAGCACTCGTTCTCCCACAGCACTGCTGAGGAAAGTGAATGACCACTGGACATAATACCACTTTACTCTAGAACAAAGCCTAGAAATAAAGACTATGTGTTTATAATATAATTATTGTTAGACCAACTCAGCATACTACTTTTCAATTTGCCTATCATGCTCAATCTCAGCTTTAATTTTAATTCATGCTTTTACAGCATTCTTAGAGCCATTCTTATGAGATCCTGGATGACTATCTGGCCCATACTGGGTCCGGTGAACCAAACTGCTCCCCCCAAAGTTTGGAATTGGTACCTAGAAATTTTAGTCAGTCACTGTTGGGTACTTGAAAAAAGAATTTATGGTAAGTTGGAATTGGACCATCCATGTCTGAGGCACGGAGAAGTCAGTGGGGGAAAAGCTAAGTTGCAAAGTGCGAGAATGAATATAGGGGGAGAGAAGACCAGGGAGGCAGAGGCTTGAGTGGCCAGTTTCTTATCAGGTCCAGGGCAGCTGGTGGCTCAACTGAAGTTTCTACCCATGTTCCCTATAATTGTGCTATAATCTTGTAGTCTTTTTTTTTTTTTTTTTTTTTT
>CAUYRH010085149.1:0-24194 GCA_963574655.1 Perodicticus potto
TGGAGCTCTTTTGCATATGGCGGTCTATATATTTTTTTTTTTTTTGTATGAAAGGTCTTTTATTGGCGGGGGAAGCTGCAGCGCAGCATTAAGGAGGAGGGGAGAGAGAGAGAGAGAGAGAGAGAAACGGGGAGGAGAGGAGAGAAGGGAGAGAGAAGACACAGGGGGGGAGAGAGGGGAAAGAGAAGAGAACTGGCGGTCTATATTTTGATTGGTTGACTTCAAGTAAAGGAGATTACTCTTGAGTGACACTGCTAATTCTCACTGAAAACTGCTCCACGTGTAACCTCCCGTGTCCTACCTCGCTTAGGTTTGGTTCTCTGCTAACAAGACATTAAGACAGTGGAAGGAGGCTCGGCGCCTGTGGCTCAACAGGCTAAGGCACCAGCCACGTACACCTGAGCTGGCGGGTTCGAATCCAGCCCGGGCCCGCCAAACAACAATGACGGCTGCAACCAAAAAATGGCCAGGCGTTGTGGCGGGCGCCTGTAGTCCCAGCCACTTGGGAGGCAGAGGCAGGAGACTCGCTTGAGCCCAGGAATTGGAGGTTACTGTACTCTATCCAGGATAACAGCTTGAGGCTCTGTCTCAAAAAAAAAAAAAAAAAAAAAAGAACACCCTCCTAATAGCAGGGTTTCTCAGCCCAATAGTATTGACATTTGAGGCTGGATAATTCCTTTCTGTGGGGGGCACATGGTAGAATTTTTAGCAGCATCTTTGGCCTCTACCCAGGAGATGCCAGTACCTACCCCACTGAAGTTGTGACAAACGTCTCTAGACCTTGACAAATGTCCCCTAGAGGCAAAATTATCCCTGGTTGAGAACCATTGCTTAATAGGATCCTGAGGAGTGTTAAATGAGTTAGCGCATGTTAAATACCTCCACACAGTCTGTTCTAGGTGAATTCTGACTCCTCAGAACCCTCTTGCTCTTTTTCTTCCTCTACTAATTTTGTAAAAGTACTCGCCTTTGCAAACTGGATGTTTGAGGACTTCTTGCAAACCCGAAGCTGGCTCTAGGAGTTAGACCTGATTCCAGTCCCGTCACTTCCATCACTGACATGATGTAAGACCTCGGCTGAACCACTTTCCCTCCCTGAGCCTCAGTTTCCCCCTGTATGGTAATGAGGGGGGTGATCTAGAAGCTTTCCAAAAAGGTCTTCTTGCTGCAGAAATCAGTGACTGGATGATTCATACGAAATGCAAACACATTCCCTTCACAAAGTCCACATTCTTCCAGAGACTTAGTCATTCCAGGGTTTGAACTTTCTCGCAAAAACCATTTGAAAAATTCTTCCAGTTAAAAAAAAAAAAAAAAAGCTATTAAAAGAAAGTAAAAGTTTCAAAACCAAATCCTAAGCAAACAACCCTGAAAACAATACACACACACAAAACACTCAAGGTAGCTCCGAGAACAGGATATGAAACCTTGCAGGCCATGCTAAGAAATGATTCACAGGCCTTTCGAGATGCTTCTATTTCAAGAGATGATCCGCCCACTGGATCTGACGGCTGCAGAAACAAAATAAACCTTAGAGAAGCTGCCGTTTCTTATCACAATGAGTTAGCTTAGCCGGCATCATCATGTCTCCAGGGCTCCCCACTGAAGACAAGGTTGAGTCCTGTGAATTCCCTTTCTGTTCTATTTCAAGCCTCAAGCTGCTGGCTTGTTTAGAGAAAGTCTTTTGCATCCACCTCTGGTTGGATGACCCGAGTTTAAAGCAACATAGCCTAATGGGTTCACAGAATAGCCTGCAAGTTCATAAGTTTAGTCCAGCAAGGCCTCTGCATGGTTCTGTCCTGCTAGATTCCAGACTGGTCATTCCTGTAGCTATCTCCAGCTAAACAGTCCTGCCTGGTGATGGTTGTATTAGTATTATATTTACCCAGGACCAGAAACATGAATTTTAGCACGCTTTTCAAAATGTCATTTTTTTAACATAAAACAAAAATATAAAAGTACTGGGAGGCTGAGATGGGTGTATTGCCTGAGCTCAGGAGTTAGAGATCAGCCTGAGTAAGAGCAAGATCCCATCTCTAAATAAAAATAGCTGGGTGTTGTGCTTATAGTCCTAGCTACTCAGGAGGCTGAGGCAAAAGAATTGCTCAAACTGAAGAATTTGAGGTTGCTGAGAGCCTCCACAGCACTCTACCCAGGGTGACAGAGTGAGACTGTCTCAAAAGAAAAAAAAAAAAAAAAGGAGGCGGTGCCTGTGGCTCAGTGAGTAGGGCGCCAGCCCCATATACTGAAGGTGGTGAGTTTGAACCTGGCCCCGGCCAAACTGCAACAACAAAAAAATAGCCAGGCGTTGTGGCAGGTGCCTATAGTCCCAGCTATTCGGGAGGCTGAGGCAAGAGAATTGGCTAAGCCCAAGAGCTGGAGGTTGCTGTGAACTGTGACACCACCACGGCATTCTACTGAGGGTGACAAAATGAGACTCTGTCTCTAAAAAAGAAAAAAAAAAAAAATGGATGGAGGACTTGAATACCCAGCCTGAGCAAGAGTGGGACCCTGTCTCTAAAAATAGCTGAGTGGTGTGACCTGCACCTGTAGTCCTTTTTTTTTTGTAGAGACAGAGTCTCACTTTATCGCCCTTGGTAGAGTGCTGTGGCGTCACACAGCTCACAGCAACCTCCAGCTCCTGAGCTTAGGCGATTCTCTTGCCTCATCCTCCCGAGAAGCTGGGACTGCAGGCGCCCGCCACAACACCCAGCTATTTTTCTGTTTTGCAGGTCAACCGAGGCCGAGTTTGAACCCGCCACCTTCGGTATATGGGGCCTGCACTCTACTCGATGAGCTACAGGCACTGCCCTGCACCTGTAGTCCTAACTACTTGGGAGGCTGAGGCAAGGGGATCTTTTGGCCCAAGAGTGTGAGGTTGCTGTGAGCTATGATGCCATGGGATCTGCCAAGGACAGCAAAGTAAGAAATCTCAAAAATATCCCATCTCTCTCTGGGAGACTGAGGCAGGTGGATAGCTTGAGCTCATGGGTTTGAGACCAGCCTGAGCAAAAATGAGACCCTGTCTCTACTAAAAATAGAAAAGCTGAGGCGAGAGGATCGCTTGAGCTCAAGAGTTGGAAGTTGGTGTGAGCTATGACACCATAGCACTCTACCCAGGGCAACGGCTTAGGACTGTGTCTCAAAAAAAGAAAAAAAAAAAGTTGCGGCTTGGCGCCTGTGGCTCAAGCGGCTAAGGCGCCAGCCACATACACCTGAGCTGGTGGGTTCGAATCCAGCCCGGGCCCGCCAAACAACAATGACGGCTGCAACCAAAAAATGGCCAGGCGGGCGCCTGTAGTCCCAGCTACTTGGGAGGCGGAGACAGGAGACTCGCTTGAGCCCAGGAATTGGAGGTTGCTGTGAGCTGTGATGCCACAGCACTCTATCCAGGGTGACAGTTTGAGGCTCTGTCAAAAAAAAAAAAAAAATTGAATATACTCATAAACAAGTATGTATGTATTTGTAGAGACTCTAGATCTTGCCAGCGTTTAATTATATGTGGATTTTTCCAAACAGAATCAATACATTTCTTTAAGCCACCACAAAAAAAAAAAAGGAAAAAGAAAAAAAAATCCCATCTCTATGTCCAAAAAAAACCCTATACATGTATATATGTATATATGTATGTATATAATTTATTTATTCAATGAAATGCTTATTGAGTATGTATTATTTGCCAACATCAGGGATGCATGCACTGCTGATAAAATAACAGCCCCTGCTTCAGAAGCCATGTTGAATAGGAAAGGCAGACAATTTAAATCTCCATAGTAGAAATGTATGAAACTATTCCCCACGGGAAATGCCCTTCATAAAAAATGACACCAAAGTTTGAGCAAAATTTTTTTTTTTTTTGCAGTTTTTGGCCGGGGCCGGGTTTGAACCCGCCACCTCCGGTATATGGGGCCGGTACCCTACTCACTGAGCCACAGGCACCACGCGTTTGAGCAAAATTTAAAGAAATGCAAATGCTTTTGATATGGTGAAGTACATTTTCATCTGTACTTACCCTGGATTTTTTTTTGTTTTAGATTTAGAAAACCTCAAACTTTCACTGATGCTTTATTTGCCTTGAAAAAGTCCGGAATTTTTTTTTTTTTTTTTTTTTGTAGAGACACAGTCTCACTTTATCGCCCTCAGTAGAGTGCCGTGGTGTCACACAGCTCACAGCAACCTCCAACTCCTGGGCTTAGGCCATTCTCTTGCCTCAGCCTCCCGAGTAGCTGGGACTACAGGTGCCCGCCACAACACCCGGCTATTTTTCTGTTGCAGTTCGGCCAGGGCTGGGTTTGAACCCGCCACCCTTGGTATATGGGGCCCATGCCTTACTGACTGAGCCACAGGCGTCGCCCAAGTTCAGAATCTTTTAAAAGGGTCATTGTCTGGCCCGAGCCTGTTTTTCTTATCATCTAATTTCTTGGCCCCAATCTTTGATCCATACCACCGATGCTGCCATGGAGCCTTCCCTCCTGTCCTTATCTGTCCTGCAGGGTCTGATTAAATCCCACTTTCCTAGGAAACATTCACAGACTCATCCGCCCTCATCCTCACTGTCCTCCAAACACACAGATCTGCTCTTTATTCAGACTTTAGCCCGTCCTGCTTTGTGACTGCTCTTGTCTTCCTGTGCTGAACATTTACCTAACTTCTGAGATGAGGGTAAGAGGACACGGACCAACACTTGTTAAAGTGGTTTTTTGGTGCCAGGCCTTTTGCTTGTTCCTTACTGTATATTATATGCCTGGTGCATAGAAAAGTTTCAATAAATATTTATTGAATGAATGCTTGAGTGATTTCACTTAAACCTAATAATACCTCTGTAAAGAGGGAGGCACCTGTGGCTCAGTGGGCAGGGCACCGGCCCCATATACCGGGGGTGGCAGGTTTGAACCCGGCCCTGGCCCAACTGCAACAAAAAATAGCCAGGCATGGTGGCAGGCACCTGTACTCCCAGCTACTCAGAAGGCTGAGGCAAGAGAATCACCTAAGCCCAGGAGTTGGAGGTTGCTGTGAGCTGTGACACCATGGCACTCTACCGAGGGTGATAAAGTGAGACTCTGTCTATAAAAAAAAAAAAAAAACTCTATGAGGAAAATGCTATTTTATTCCCATTTCATAGATGATGAGGGAACTGAGGCACAGATAGGTAAGGTCTGCATTTGAGGTCTCTCTCCACATCTGAAGTTCAGTTTCTTTGTTCAACTCTGTGCTGCCTTTTTCAGGGGGCGGGGATGGACATTGTCTCATTTTGTCACCCTCGGTAGAGTGCTGTGGCATCATAGCTCACAACAACCTCAACCTCTTGGGCTCAAGTGATCCTCTTCCCTCAGCTTTCCAAGTAGCTGGGACTACAGGTGCCCACCACAATGCCTGACTATTTTTAGAGATGGGGTCTTGCTCTTGCTCAGGCTGGTCTGGAACCCCCAATCTCAAGCAATCCACCTGTCTAGACCCCCAGAGTACTAGGATTGCAGGCATGAGCCACCATGCCTGACTCTGTGTTGCTTTTGATTAAATATATATTTTCCCCTAAAGTGTCTTAAACATAATAAGTGCTTAACAAATACCTATTGATTAACTGATGGGACACACACCATACTCCCCGCTTTACCCCATCCCAGGTATTTTCTTTTAGGGACAGAGTCTCACTTTGTTGCCCTCAGTAGAGTGCCATGGCGTCACAGTTCAAAGCAACCTCCAGCTCTTGGGCTTAGGCGATTCTCTTGCTTCAGCCTCCCGAGTAGCTGGGACTACAGACACCCGCCACAACACCCGGCTATTGTTTGTTGCAGTTTGGCTACGGCTGGGTTCGAACCTGCCACCCTTGGTATATGGGGCCGGCGCTCTACTCACTGAGCAACAGGCACCGCCTCATCCCAGGCATTATTAATTGTTTTCTCTTTTGTGATTCCACACTCTTCATTTGTACAATCAGCTTAAAAACTACCTTACCATTACTTGTGCCTGCCTGCCTTTCCCCCAGACCAGCGGTTCTCTACCTGTGGGTCACGACCCACAGGAACTGTATTAAAGGGCCACAGCATTAGGAAGGTTGAGAACCACTGCCCCAGATTGTAGGGAGCATTGATGCAGTATACTGGCACACTGTTCATGCTTAACAAAGACTTGCTGGACTGGGGTGGTGGTGGTGATACAGTGGGTTGACTTATGTCCCCCAATAGATATGTTTAAGTTCTAATCCCCTGTGCCTGTGAATGTGACCTTATTTGGAAATAGGTTATTTTTTGTGTGTGTGAGATAGAGTCTCACTTTGTCACCCTAGGTAGAGTGCTGTGGCATCACAGCTCACAGCAACCTCAAACTCTTGGGCATAGTGATTCTCTTGTTTCAGTCTCCTAAGTAGCTGGGACTATAGGCACCCATCACAACTCTTGGCTAGTTTTAGAGATAGGGTCTCATTCTTGCACAGGCTAGTATCGAACTCCTGAGCTCAAGCAATCCACCCTGTGGGCCTCCCAGAATGCTAGGATTATAGGCGTGAACCACTGCGCCAGGCCTCAGAATTAAAGATCTTAAAATGAGACCATCCTGCATTAAGGATGGGCCTTTAATCCAAAGACTGGTGTCCTTATTAGAGAAATGAAAGTAAGATTTAAGGCACAGAAACACAGACGGAAGTACAACTGAATATAGAGGCAGAGATTGGAGTTAGAAAGTCAAGCATTGCTGGCAGCCACTGGGAGCTAGAAGAGGGGCTTGGAACAGATTCTCCTCAGAGCTTCCAAGGGAAACCAACCCTGTCGACATCTTGATTTTGGACTGCTGGCTTCTAGAATTGTGAGAGAATAAGTTTGTGGTAGTTTTTATGGCATCTCTGGGAGGCTAATACAGAGAGTGACTAAGATGAAAATCCTGCCTATGAAATTCAGGGCTTTGGCTCAGCGCCTGGAGCACAGTGGTTACAGCATCAGCCACAAACACTGAAGTTGGCGAGTTTGAACCCGGCCCGGGCCTGCTAACCAACAATGACAACTGTAACAAAAAATAGCCAGGCGTTGTGGCAGGCGCCTGTAGTCCCAGCTACTTGGGAGGCTGAGGCAAGAGATTCACTTGAGCCCAGGAGTTTGAGGTTGCTGTGAGCTGTGATGCGACAGCACTCTACCGAGGGTGACGTAGTGAGACTCTATCTCAAAAAAAAAAAAAGAAAAGAAATTCAGGGATTTGAGGAAACAGCTTGGACCTTGGGGTCTTCAGTCCTGGCTTAGCACCTTCCTTTCCTCTGGTCTTGGGTAATTGACTTAGTTCCCCTGAGCCTGACTTTCTTCCCTTGTAAGTGGGACGAGTCAGAGTGACACTTAGCATTTGTAGAGTGCCTGACAGTGTGCCAAATCCGTTATTGCATCCTAAGACCAAGCCTGGATAATAGGCTAGAAATACCATTAACAAAGAAACTGGGTTAGAAACTTACATTCTCACTTTACCATGAACGAAGAAATCTCCACCTGGGGTTGTTTTGCTTTGGATCTGACAGTGCGATAAATTCATGAAAGGAGCATGGATGTTGGGGTCAAAGAGATCCTGGCTCTGGCGTTTACTAGCTCGGCGATCTTGTGCAATGTGTCTTTGTACCTCTGGGCCGCTCCTCGCCTATAAATGAAGATGGTACTTGTTCCTACTTTGTGCTGATAGGATGATTAAACGAAATTTTTTTGTTTCTTTATTTTTTAGACAGAGACTCACTTTTTCGCCCTTGGTAGAGCCCCATGGCATCACAGCTCACAGCAACCTCAAACTCTTGGGCTCAAGCGATTCTCTTGCCTCAGCCTCCGGAGTAGCTGAGACAACAGGTGCCCACCACAATGCCCAGATATTTTTATTTTATTTTATTGTTTTCTGTTTTGCAGTTCTGCCAAGGCTGGGTTTGAACCCACCACCTTCGGTATAAGGGGCCAGTGCCCTACTCCATGAGCCATAGGCGTTGCCCTATTTTATTTTATTTTTTGAGACAGAGTCTCAGTTTATTGCCCTGGGTAGAGTGCGGTGGTGTCACAGCTCACAGCAACCTCCAACTCTTGGGCTTCGGAGATTCTCCTACCTTAGCCTCCCAAGTAGTTGGGACTACAGGTGCCCGCCACAACACCCGGCTATTTTTTTTAGTTTTTTTTTTTTTTGAGACAGAGCCTCAAGCTGTCACTCTGGATAGAGTGCAGTGGCATCACAGCTCACAGCAACCTCCAATTCCTGGGTTCAAGCGAGTCTCTTGCCTCCACCTTCCAAGTAGCTGGGACTACAGGCACCCGCCATAACGCCTGGCCATTTTTTGGTTGCAGCCGTTATTGTTGTTTGGCGGGCTCGAGCTGGATTCAAACCCGTCAGCTCAGGTGTACGTGGCTGGCGCCTTAGCCTGTTGAGCCACAGGCGCTGAGCCAACACCCAGCTATTTTTTTGTTGCAGTTTGGCCAGGGCCGGGTTTGAACCCCCAACCCTCGGTATATGGGGCTGGCACCCTACTCACTGAGCCACAGGCGCCGCTCATCCCGGATATTTTTTTTTTTTTTAGGGACAGAGTCTCGCTTTACCACCCTCAGTAGAGTGCCGTGGTGTCACACAGCTCACAGCAACCTCCAGCTCCTGGGCTTAGGCAATTCTCTTGTCTCAGCTTCCCGAGTAGCTGGCACTACAGGTGTCCACCACAACACCCGGCTATTTCTCTGTTTTGCAGTTTGGTTGAGGCCGGGTTTGAACCCGCCACCTTCGGTATATGGGGCCGGCACCCTACTCATGAGCCACAGGCGCCGCCCATCCCGGATATTTTTAGAGACAGGGTCTCCTTCTTGCTCAGCCTCAGGCTGGTCTTGAACTCGTGACCTCAGGCGATGGGAGGCCAAGGCGATCCACCTGCCTTGGCCTCCCAGAGTGCTAGGATAAATGTTATTTTAAAAAGTACGCGATCATGAGCTATGGTACCGAAGGTAGCATAGTTTGTGCACATAGTAGGTCGCCAAAGAGGGAATGCTATTCTCTGAAGATGCTATTGCTAAGGATGACGGTGCAGGAGGGGACAGTCCAGGAAGAGTGAGTAAGAAAAGGACTGCGCCATCGGGCGGTGGGGAGGGGGGGGCTGATTTTCCCAGAGGAGGAATGAAGGACAGTGAGGGCCTCTTGGGCAGCTGCTTCCTGGGGGTGTGATGTCACCAGCATCTCGGAGGCTGTGGTACCAGCCCCTGTCGCTGCCTTTCAGCTGGCCAGCTCCACTTCCTCTGCCCTGAGCCTGCCCTTGCCTTCTTTCTCATGACCTTTGGGAGGCAGCTGGACTGCAGCTCAGAGAACAGCGCTCATCTGCAAATTGGGAGAGCAGGGGCCCTTCACCACTCCTCTACTTCTGCACCCTGGAGGGACCCTAAAGAGTAACTCTTGTCCAGTGATTTCCAAACTGGGTTCCTCTAAGCCTAGAGGTTCTGTGGAAAGGTTTCAGGGACCCGTGAGGGAGGTGGGGAGGGTAGCACAAGGGGTACCCTAAGCAGGCCACGTTCTAATGCCACCATTCCACGCCTCTGAACAGCCCCATTATAAGCTTGTTTATGTATTGTATCTCATAACAAATTTAATTGGGGGAAAAATTCTGTGACAAAAGTGAGTTTAAAAGCCTTTAATCTTGGATGGTGCCTGTGGCTCAAAGGAGTAGGGCGCTGTCCCCATGTGCCGGAGGTGGCGGGTTCAAACCCAGCTCTAGTCAAAAACTGCAAGGAAAAAAAAAAAAACAAAAAAACAAGCCTTTGATCTTATGTGGAATGTGAATTAAATCCCATTTTATAAAAAATCCGCAGATCTATTCCACTTCTTTAATTTTATTTATTCATTCGTTCATTCATTTATTTTTATTTATTTATTTTATTTTATTTATTTATTTATTTTGAGACAGAGCCTCAAGCTGTCACCCTGGATAGAGTGCCATGGCATGACAGCTCACAGCAACCTCCAATTCCTGGGCTCAAGCGAGTCTCCTGCTTCTGCCTCCCAAGTAGCTGGGACTGCAGGCGCCCGCCACAACGCCCGGCCATTTTTTGGTTGCAGCCGTCATTGTTGTTTGGCGGGCCCGGGCTGGATTTGAACTCACCAGCTCAGGTGTACGTGGCTGGCGCCTTAGCCCATTGAGCCACAGGTGCCGAGCCTATTTTTTTATTTTATTTTATTTTTTTGTAGAGACAGAGTCTCACTTTATCGCCCTCTGTAGAGTGAAATGGCGTCACATAGCTCACAGCAACCTCCAACTCCTGGGCTTAGGCGATTCTCTTGCCTCAGCTTTTTGAGTAGCTGGGACTACAGGTGTCCGCCACAACCCCCAGCTATTTTTCTGTTGTTGTTGCAATTTGGCCAGGGCCAGGTTTGACCCCACCACCCTCAATATATGGGGCCAGCGCCCTACCCACTGAGCCACAGGCGCTGCCTTCCTTTATTTATTTTTGAGGCAGAGTCTCACTTTGTCACCCCCAGTAGAGTGCCATAGCTTCATAGCTCACGGCAACTTCAGACTTCTGGGTTCAAGCAATTCTCTTGCCTCAGCCTCCTGAGTAGCTGGGATTATAGGCGCCCACCACAACACCTAGCTATTTTTAGAGGCAGGGTCTCTCTCTCTGCCTCAGGCCGGTCTTGAACTCATGAGCTCAGGCGATCCACCTGCCTCAGCCTCCCAGAGTGCTCAGATTACAGGCTACTTTAGGCTACTTAAAGGGAGGAGCCTTAGGCCAAGTGAGGAGAGATGTCTCATTTGTGGTCACCTGGTGAATCAGTGTGAGAATCAGGAGCCAGGTCTCTTGCTAACCCAGATTCTGTTTCTCCACAGTGTGGTGTCAGGTTGGGGTGGGAGAAGGATAATTCTGAGTCCCGCACCTGTCAATCACTACCCAATTCCTGTCACTCTGTGGGGCACTGCTCAGATGCAAAGTGGATCTAACTCAGTGACTAAGAAAGGTGAGCCTGAGGCCAGACACCTAGTCATCTCACCTCCCTGAGCCTCAGCTGTCTTCCTCTGTGCAAAGAAGACACTGGTGCCTAAAGAGAGTTCTTGGGAGAACCTAATTTATTAATCATTCTTTCAGGAAATATTGTGAAAACACCTGCGATGTGCTAGGCAGGATCAGGATGTCAGGCTCCTGCTCTCAGGAAAATCTACATTTTATGGGAGAGGCCAATAATATGCAAGTAATCAAATAAATCCATGAGGAAATGTCATAGAATAAATTCTATGATGGAGTCTGGACTCAATGTCTCACACCTGTAATCGCAGCATTTGGGAGGCTGAAATGGGTGGATTGCCTGACCTTGCAGGTTCAAGACCAGCCTGAGCCAGATCGAAACCCCATATCTAAAAATAGCTGAGTGTTGTAGCAGACACCTGTCGTCCCAACTACTTGGGAGGCTGAGGCAAGAGAATTGCTTAAGCCCAGGAGTTTGACGTTGCTGTGAGCTGTGACGCCACCAGCACTCTATGAAACAAAGAGTGAAATCTGTCTAAAAAAAAAAAAAAGTTCAACAAAGTGAAACTCTGTCTAAAAAAAAAAAGTTCTGGCTCAGCGCTTGTGGTTCAACAGGCTAAGGTGCCAGCCACCTATACCTGAGCTGGTAGGTTCGAATCCAGCCCAGGCCCGCCAAACAACAATGACGGCTGCAACCAAAAAATGGCCTGGAGTTGTGGCGGGCGCCTGTAGTCCCAACTACTTGGGAGGTAGAGGCAGGAGACTCGCTTGAGCCCAGGAATTGGAGGTTGCTGTGAGCTGTGATGCCATAGCCCTCTATCCAGGGTGACAGCTTGAGGCTCTGTCTCAAAAAAAAAAAAAAAAAGTTCTATGTTGAAAATAAAAGAGATGATGAGATAGGTTGGGCAGTTGGAGAGGAGTCTCCAAAGAGGTGGTATTTGAACTAGGAACTTCATGAAGTGAGCAGTTAGCAAATTAAAACTAATTAATACTAAGTGTTAGTGGTAATGAACAACATGGGCGGATAAAACTGATTACCATATGGGTGGCGCCTGTGGCTCAGTGAGTAGGGTGCCGGCCCCATATACTGAGGATGGTGGGTTCGAGCCCAGCCCCGGCCAAACTGCAACAAAACAAACAAACAAACAAACAAAAACTGGCTCGGCGCCTGTGGCTCAGCGGGCTAAGGCGCCAGCCACGTACATCTGAGCTGGCGGGTTCGAATCCAGCCTGAGCCCACCAAACAACAATGAGGGCTGCAACCAAAAAATGACCGGGCGTTGTGGCGGGCGCCTGTAGTCTCAGCTACTTGGGAGGCGGAGGCAAGAGACTCGCTTGAGTCCAGGAATTGGAGGTTGCTCTGAGCTGTGATGTCACAGCACTCTATTCAGGGTGACAGCTTGAGGTTCGGTCTCAAAAAAAAACAAAACCAAAAACTGATCACCATAGGTAGCGCCTGTAGCTCAGTGGGTAGGGTGCTGGCCACATATACCCAGGCTGGCGGGTTTGAACCCTGCCCGGGCCAGCTAAACAATAACAACTGCAACAAAAAAATAGCACGGCATTGTGGCAGCTGCCTATATTCCCGCTACTTGGGAGGCTGAGGCAAGAGAATCCCTTAAGCCCAAGCGTTTGAGGTTGCTGTGAGCTGTGATGCTGTGGCACTTTACCGAGGGTGACATAGTAAGACTCTGTCTCAAAAAAAAAAAAAAAAAAATCCCTGGGCGGCGCCTGTGGCTCATTGAGTAGGGCGCCAGCCCCATATACTGAAGATGGTGGGTTCAAACCCAACCTTGGCCGAACTGCAAAAACAGAAAAATAGTGGGGCGTTGTGGCGGGCGCCTGTAGTCCCAGCTACTCGGGAGGCTGAGGCAAGAGAATCGCCTAAGCCCAGGGGTTGGAGGTTGCTGTGAGCTGTGTGATGCCATGGCACTCTACTGAAGGCGATAAAGTAAGACTCTGTATATTTCTCTAGGAGAAAATGCTACGATGGTAATGACCTAATTATTTAATATTTATTAACCTCAAACCCAGCCTCTGCTCCACCCATATGTGCTGGCCACATATACCCAGGCTGGCGGGTTTGAACCCTGGGCTCTGGGCTGTACAGGGAGTCTCTAGTTGTTTAGTACCTGGCCCTGGGAGATTCAGGAGGAAAAAAACATCCCTGATTACCATAGAGTATTCATTTGTATTATAATACAGTTAAATTATTATTATAAATTATATATGTAATGTGTATGGATCACATGTTTGTTTTCCTTAAGTTTGATGATGGCAATAAGATGTATTATTTCATTTAATCTTCATAGCAACCCTATGAGGTAGGCACTAATATTTTACCATTTTATAAATTTTTCACCACTATTTATCATTTTACAAATAAGGCAATTAAGGCTCAGAGAGGTGAATTGACTTGCCCAAGGTCACACAGCCAGGGAGTGGCAGAGCTAGAATTAGGTCAATCCAGAATGCGTGGTTTTAACCACTGCCCACCTTTGCCAGGTCCACTGTCTGCCCACAGAATGTGCCTGATGAAAGAGATGTCTGCTTGGTTAGGGGAGAGGGAGCTCTGAACAGGCCACTTAGGGCATTCCAGACCCTTGGCATGACTGCCCTTTGAGTGGCACATTAGGTCTTGTGCTCACCTTCCCTTGCTCCCTCCAACCTTCCAAAATGAGTCCCAGAGGCCAGGGGACCAGGGGATAATAATGACTGTTGAAAATGTGCTGGCATGAGACACGATCGCGTCTGCAATCATGTGGATTGTGAAATCTAGACAAGTTCTGAGACCGTGACTCACAAATTGTACGTCAAAAAAGGAAATTACAAACAAGGAATAACTAGAAGCATCATTTCATGGAGCACCCTTCCCCGGTTGTGTCACCCCGAGCCCCTACCCTACAATTTAGTCACGGCAGGCATCTGGAACACAGATGGGGAACTCACACCCCCTCCAAGCTCAAGGCACCCTCCTCCCAGGTCCTCCGTCTCCCAAGCTACCTCCTGATCTTCCTGTAGTTTTCTAATGTGATGACTCCAGCTGAGAAGCCTAGCAGATCCGGGTTCAAATCCTGGCTCAGCCACTTACCGGCTGGTGCCCCTAGCAAGTTTCTGGACCTCAGTATTCAAGGACTGACGGGGCTATAGATGCACATCTCCTGGGCACTTGTACAGAAAGTCAGCTGCAAGAAGCAGCATCCCCGTTGACTGTGTTTATTGCTGTATCCCAGCAGATAGTGGACCCTTGACAAATATTTGCCCAACAAATGAATACATGTCGTAGTATGGTGCCTGGCACATAGTAGGTGCTCAATATCTGGTCACTACTAATTCCTAAAAGAGAATCTCCCGACCAGCTGACCTCAGAATTCCTGCTGCCCAGCCTCAGGATCAATTGATGTACTGGTTTTTGGTGTATTCGTGGGCCTTAGGTGGGTTTACTCCTGTGAGTCAGAGTCTCAGAGTCTAGACACCTTGGCTGGTGGGAGAGGGTTGGGGAGACGAGATCATGATCATACCAAGTTCAGGAGGAGGATTGGGGCATCAGGGCCTTGCTGGGGGCTGCTAATCCTCCCAGTCTGCTCCTCCTAGCTGGGGTCTCACCCACCATCTCTGGAGATGGTCCCCAAACCTGTTCTATCCTTTGGGATACAGGGGCTTTCCTTCTGCAGCTGTGGTGAGGGGCAGGCAGAGAAAATACCTCGATAAAAATAGGGAAATTGATTCCTTGCATCCGCGAAGGTTTTAGTAGGAAACAGCTCACGTGAAGGAGCAACTGGAGAGAGAATTGGATGAAGGGATTGGCAGGGTTATGGGATGGAGGAGGAGTGCCCAGGGACTAGGAGCACAGGAAGCTCCGGTTACCCTTCTGAGGGGTGAGGGAAAGGAGTGAAGGCTGGAGTGGCAAGGCAGGAGCCATGGCCTTAGGTAGAGGGACTCAGCACAACCAACCCAGCCCAGCAAGGAGGAGGGGACCAGGGCAACACACACCCCACCGCGCCCTCTTCCTTGAGACACCTGTCTTTTGCCTTTGCTTCCATTGTTCAAACCCAGAGGGAAGCCAGAGGCCAGAGATGCCCAGGTGCTTACCCAGGGGGAGAAGGAGGGTCAGTCTGGAGGGGCAAAGGGAGAGCGCACAGCATGCTTTCCTTCTGTTTTTCTTGTGAGCACCTCTGTGTGAAAAGGGCTTTACCCACATTACTCTATTATTATGTATATTGCCAACATTCTGACAGTTACTCTGGGAGGTGAGGAACTGAGGCTCCCAGAGGTGAAGTCACTTGTCCCAAGTCACACAGACAGGTCTTTGGACCCTCCAAATCCATGTCCTTTCCACATCCATGTCAGTGTCACCCCGACAGTGCTCACACCAACTGCCCAGAGGAAAGTTCTCTAGCCCAGGTGATGCTCAGGATCAAATGGGGGGAAACTCAGGGAACAGGGTCCCCTGGGTGACAGGGAGGATGTTTTATGCTGAGGAGTTCCTGTGGCGCTTAACAAAGCAGAGGCTGCCCCTGGGGATGATTCTTATTCATTCTGTGATTCAACAGCTGTGAAACCCACAGGTCCAGCAGAGCAGAGGCTGGGTTTGAGGTTAATTAATATTAAATAATTAGGTCATTGCCATCGTAGCATTTTCTCCGAGAAATATACGTATGTGTAAAGATGATGGGTGCAGGTTTTCTACAATGGTGAAAAGTTGAAAACCTCTCAATGTCCATCATACAGTGTTTTAATTGTGCTTGGGATTTAGTTTATAGAGTTGATGATACAGTGAGGTCAATGACCATGAAAAAAGTTGTATTACTTACAGTCCACAAGAAGAGAGGGTCACACCCTAACACTTAGGGCCCCTTGGGGAAGCATCAGGGTTGGTCAGGAGACAGGAGTGGTGGGGGAGTATGGCTCAGAGTCTTTATTGTAGTTTCTGCAAAAAAGGAATGGCCAATAGGGTAGGTGAGTTTGAAAAAGGTTAGGATTGGATAATTTGTATATTGTCAGCAGGCTCTGGACTATATGGGGGGTCTCTAGTTGTTTAGTACCCGGCCCTGGGAGATTCAGGGCCGACGAGCTGGTGTGTGAGAGTGATGTGTAAGTATATGAAAGGCACTTTCACAGGCGAATGGTTTAGTAACTCTAGGAAATAAGTAGCCCTGAGAGGGGCTGTCTCTCCAGGATTAGCAAGGACCCATGATATCAAAGCATCACAAAATACCGAACATAAAAGTCATAATTAGGCTCGGCACCCATAGCACAGTGGTTACGGCACTGGCCATATGCACAGAGACTGGTGGGTTCGAACCCAGCCCAGGCCTGCTAAATAACAATGACAACTGCAACAAAAAAATAGCCGAGTGTTGTGGAGGGCGCCTGTAGTCCCAGCTACATGGGAGGTGGAGGCAAGAGACTCGCTTGAGCCCAGGAGTTGGAGGTTGCTGTGAGCTGTGATGCCACATCACTCTATCCATGGTGACAGCTTGAGGCTCTGTCTCAAAAAAATAAAATAAAATAAAATAAAATAAAATAAAAATAGAAAAAAACTAGGCAGATATGGCAGGTGCCTATAGTCCCAACTACACAGGAGGCTGAAGCAAGAGGATCTCTTGAGCCAAGGATTTGAGGTTGCTGTGAATTAAGATGATGCCATAGCCGTCTACCCAAGGTGACAGAGACTCTGTAAAAAAAAAAAAAAAAAAAAAGAAAAGAGATTTGACACTTGTAGCTCAGCGGCTAGTGTGCTGGCCACATACACTGAGGCTGGAGGGTTGGAACATGCCTGGGCCTGCCAAACGACGACAACTAGAACAGAAAAAAAAAAAAAATAGCTGGGTGTTGTGGCTAGCGCCTGTAGTCCCAGCTGCTTGGGAGACTGAGTCAAGAGAATCTCTTAAGCTCAAGAGTTTGAGGTTGCTGTGAGCTATGACGCTGTGGCACTCTACCGAGGGCAACATAGTGAAACCGTCTAAGAAATCATCTTGTTACTGTATTTGTTGATTTGTTTGTTGTCTGTTTGCCTCTGTTAAAATGTAAGCTCAAAAAAGCTAGGATCTTTCCCTGAGAGCCTAGGACAGTGTATGGGCAGCTGGAGCTGCTCAGGAATATTTATGAAATTAATAGCAGCTAGGGTAGGTTCCAACAACCCTGGGAGAGGCTGATGGGCTGGTCTGTGATGGAGACAGCTGTTTGGGTACAGAACTGAGCTGTTGACACAGGTTAGAAAAACTCATCCTCTTTTGGGGGGGAAGGGGAGGGTGGGGTGAGAAAGAGTTTTAAATAGGTGACCTTTTCAAACAGATGCAGGAGGAAGGAAGGGCCTGCTGACATCATAGCTGAGAGGCCCACAGCCACTAGAGCAGGCCCTGGCCTGAATCACTCCCACCTCTAAGTTGGGTGACCAGGCCAAGCCTGTGGGTGGGAGCACAGTTCTGAGAGGTATGGGACAGGTGGGGAGAGGTAGTAACTGCTGTCCGACCTGGGCCTCCTCTAGCTAGCTGTTCAGTGCCCTCCCAGGTCCTCAGTTTCCCCATCTGGGAGAGGGGTGGAAGGGTTTGGACTTAGAGGTCTCTGAGGATCAAGTTCAGGCTTCTCTGCTTGTCATAGAGGACCTCAGCTCAGCTGTTCACCTCCACTTACTTGCACCCATATGTGCCTTGTGTTCTGGAACTCATCCTGCCTCTAGGCCTCATTCCTGCTCTTCATTCCCTCTTCCTCCACCCCCTCCCTAGACCAACATCCCCTCTCCCAAGTGAACACATTTTATCCTCCAGGCTTGAAGGCTCTGGGTGCAGGAGAGAAAGGAACCTGACAGCTGGTTCCAGATTTGGCTTGTTCCTCATACCCTTGGTGGATCTTCACCCTTCTGACCTCAGTTTCCTTTTCCAAAGAGTGGGCACATCTACATTCTAGATTGTGGTAAAGATAAAAAAGGCCCTATAGTGAAAGTTGGTTTCCTTTGCATTTCTTTTTTTTTTTCTAGTTCCAGTTACTGCTGCCCTGAAGCTTTTCAGAATTTTTTGAAATGATGAATTCCAGTAACACTGACAGCCCTTGGGCTGGCCCATATGAAGCCTTTGATTCCAGACTGGCTGAAAGCGGAGACTGTTTCATACACTGACACTGCTCAGAGCTAGTAGCAGGGTAGAAGGTTTACTGAACACCAACCAGATGCCAAGGGCCCTGCTGGGTACTTGCCAAGCACCATGAGCCCCTTCACCCTTGCCACTGTGAGGAGGGGTTATCATCCCCACCAGGAAGATGAGGCCTTGGACATGTCCTGATTTGCCCAAGCATCACTTGGTAAGTGATCAGAATGAAAAAGTGGGCAGGGCCCAGTTCTTGAACAGCTTCAAATATATTTTATCTTAAGGGCAATGGGGAGCCAGTGCAGATTTTAGAAGGGGAGGCAACACGATCAGACTTGGACAGAAGCTGGATGCGGTTAAGCTAGGTAGGGAGGAATTAAAAAGGATAATGGTTTGATTTCTGCTTCCCAGCTGGTAAGAAAAGGAGATATTACCTTGGCAAAAGGGAAGGTGATGTGGGTAGGGAACAAATATGCCATGTGAGACCTGGAACAAGCTATCTGAGCTGGGATTGGGTGAGGAGCTTGGGGTGGGCCCATGTTTCCTAATACAAGGGCTCTGTGGTCTTGGGTAAGTTATTTTGCTTCACTGAGTCTCAAGTTCCTCATCTGTAAAATGGGCTTAATCACAGTACAACTTCCCGGTGAGCTGTCAGAGTTGACCCGAGATAATTAAGACGTGCAACGCAATGACTTGGCCCAGGGCCTGGCACGTAGCAAGTGCCCAGGATGCACTGAACGCTGGGGGAAGGGGTCATCATCAGGATTTGTGTTGTAATCCTCATTGCTTGGGACAGCAGCCTTCCAGGGAGGCTGGGGGCTTCAACTCCCAAGAGCATTCCTAAGCCCAGTGATTTCTTGCAGACTGTTAGATGACATCTCTGCTTCCTGGTGGGGAGGGTGGGAACAGCCGCCAAGAGTGCAGGTGCCACCTCCCGTCCCTCCGGTCTATTTCCAGCGTGGCCGCCTGAGGCCACTGCCAGGTGTGGGGGATGAGTCAGAGCTAGGCTGAGAGGACAGGCCGCCCTGAGGGCCTGAAACTGTCACAGCCTCCCTCCCTCAGCTATTCCCAGGGGCACTTTGAAGGAGAGAAGGCTGGAACAGCACCAAAGAGTCCCCATCAGTGTCAAAAAGAGGACACAGGACAGAGCTTCAGTGTGCCCCAATTTACCTCTTTGCTGGTTGGAGGTGGGGGCAAGGGCCACGTCCTGCTCATCTCTACTGCTGGTATACCTAGGACAGGGCTTGGCACAAAAGGATGCAATAAATGTGCATGCACTGAATGAACCAACATTTGCATAGGACTTTAGAGAAACAAGATTTGTTCATGTGGACAGAGCATGGGCTCTGGATCAGGCAGGCAGGCAGGCAGGTTTTATGAGACACTGGGCAGGGGAAGTTGCCTCTTGGAGCCTCAGTTTATTCATCAGCAAAATGGGGATAACAATGTATTACTTGTTAAAAACCACTATGAAATGTAAATGAGGCTCCTGGGGAAAACTGTCAACTGTCCTTAGACTGTATCTATAATAACACTGATCACATTTTGTTACAGAGATTTATGACTGTGTCTGCTCCTCCCTGGATGTTAAGTTCCTCCTGAGTCTTGGTCACAGTGAGTAGAGGCATGAACTTGAATCCTAGACCTGCTTTTCCTTTGCTGTGTGAACTTGGACTAATCACCTCTCTGAACCTCACTGTTTTTTAGAGACAGAGTCTCACTTTGTTGCCCTCAGTAGAGTGCCGTGGTGTCACAGCAACCTCCAGCTCTTGGACTTGGGCAATTCTCTTGCCTCAGCCTCCCAAGGAGCTGGGACTATAGGTGCCCACCACAGAGCCCGGCTATTTTTTTGTTGCAGTTTGGCTGGGGCTGGGTTCAAAAACCCGCCACCTCCAGTATATGGGACCAACGCCCTACTCCAGGCGCTGCCTGAACTTTAATTTTTTAATTTGAAAAACGAGAGTGATGATCATAGGTACTGTAGGTGAGGATTAAAAGAGGTATGTTGTGCAAAGTACCCAACACAGTCTCTGGTACCTGGAGACAGCTGTAACATCATGGAAGAGGAATCTGCTTGCAAGTCTTCAACAAGGATCAGCCATGAGACTGGGTAGAAGGGAGAGAGCTTGGTCTGGAATGAAGAGAGGTCTGGGCTCTGGAAGTGACTTTGAAGCCAACTACCTGAGTGTCCTTGGACAAGTCCTTCGAATTCTAAGGGCTCAGCTTCCTATTGTGAAAGCAGGTAATCCTGGGTGTCCCTGACGTGCCTTGAGGCAATGGAGCTAGTCAGTCAAATGCATCCTGGCCTTGGCCCCAGCAAACCACAAGGATGAACATGGTGCCTCTTTGTGCAAAGAGGATGTGTCCCAGGCACATGACTAATGAGGGAGCAGGCACTAGCAGGTGAACTGTGCCTGGCTGACCCCAAGATCAAAGCTCCCTAAGCTGCTTCCCACTGGCTGCCCACCACCCCACCCTCATGCCTGGTCTGTTCAGGCAGGCTCAAAGAGATGCACTCAACTGCAAAGGAGGGGCCAAAACTTGAACTTGGTCTCCTGCTCCCAGTCCTCTCCTTCTAGAGCTGGGGCTTTTCACAAGCTGTCTCCACGTGGACATCACTACTCTCTGCTCTGGCCCTCCCACCCTACCCGATGACGTCTCGTTCTCCCCACCTCATCTTCCTTCAGGCTATTCTCGCCTTGGCTCTGACCACCTCCTTCTCCTCCGATATTATTCATTTATTCGTTCATTCATTTATTTTCTCCACAAATATTTGTTGACCGGCTCCTAGGTACCTGGCTCTGTTCCAAGGCATCAGGAACACAAAAAGAGATGAATGAAACAGGCCGTAAATAAAGGCAAAGAATACAAATTGGGCTGGAGGAAAATAAAGCAGGATAAGATGATGGTGGGATGGGGTGCTATTTGAGATGGAGGGACCGGGAATATAAACACCCGATTACAATGCACAGTGCCTGGTGCCGATTCGGATTTGGGTACAAAGGGAGTCAAGACTTGAAGGACAGAGCAGCTCCTTTCTCCTGAGAGTCAGTGAGGGGGCTTTTGAGAGGATCATCAGGGAAGGTCTCAGAGATGCTGCCCTCTGAGCTAGATGTGAGGGACCAGTGTACCAGGCCAAGAAGTGCGTAACAGGGCGGAGCCTGTGGCTCATCGAGTAGGGCGCCAGCCCCATATACCAAAGGTGGCGGGTTCAAACCCGGCCTTGGCCGAACTGCAAAACAAAAAAACAGCCGGGCGTTGTGGCGGGCGCCTGTAGTCCCAGCTACTCAGGAGGCTGAGGCAAGAGAATCGCCTAAGCCCAGGAGCTGGAGGTTGCTGTGAGCTGTGTGACGCCATGGCACTCTACTGAGGGCGATAAACTGAGACTCTGTCTCTACAAAAAAAAAAAGTGCATAACAGCATGTGCAAACACAGGGAGGTGCAATGTTCTGGGGGGAAGCAGCCCGGCAGCACAAGGGGAGAGGCAGAGCCAAAACTGAGCCAGACAGGAACAGGTGATGAATGTCAAGCTCAGAAGTTTGGACTTGATCCTGAGGGTGATGGGGAGCCTTTGATGGTTGTTAAGCAGGGAAGTGACAGCTGCAGATGGGTTTTAGAGCCTGCACTGATGGCAGTGCAAGGGACTGGAGGGCCCAGGCTAGAGAAGCCAGGTGTGGAAAGGTCCAGTCTCGGCTGGCCCTGGGGATTGGAGTCTGGAAAGTTCTGCCTATGGAGTTATGGCCTGTGATCACCCAGAACTGGATTCAGCAGGCCGGGAGGAGAGGAGGCGGGGTTCTCAGATTTGACTCAGAGAGAATCAAGCAGGTCCAGGCCTGGTCGTGAGCAAAGTAGGGAGGGGAATTAAATGAATTAAACCTGGAACAGCCAGACCAAGAAACTCACTGGTAGCAGCCTGATCTGTGACCAAGCTAAGTCGCACACAGTCCCTACTCTAAAGAGAAGCTGGCTTTTGCTTATCATTTCTGAAGTTCCTACTGTATGCCAAGAGCTTTGCTGCATATTCCATCAAATCCGTACTGCGGAAACAGGGAGTTATTATCCCTACGTTACAGGTGAGGGAATTCACTTACCTTGACCTACAGGTGGGGCTGGGATCAGACCTTGGCTTATAAGGCTCCCTGATGTCCTAAGTGGTCTCTGACACGGCCAGTGTAGACAGAAGAGGGTGTCACAGAGCCGCCACTGGTGAATTTCCTGGCTGATCTATGCTGCCTTGAGGTGACCAGGCCCTCAGCACTGTGATGGCCTTTGGTCTGTGTGTCCCTACCCGTACTGAGGACTTACCTTTAGGGATGGGGACTTGCTGGGGTTTGAATGCTTGTGTCCCCTACAAAATCCATGTTGAAACTTAATCTCCAATGCAACAATATTAAGAAGAGGGTCCTTTAGGAGGTGATTAGGCCATGAGGGCTCCACCTTCATGGATGGGGCTAATGACCTTCTAAAAGGGGGGGACCAGCAAGGCTCTTTTTGCCCTTCTACTACGTAAGGACACAGGGTGCCTCCCTACAAGAGGAAGCAGCAACAAGACACAGTCTTGGGAGCAGAGAGCAGGCCTCACCAGACAAAGGAGCCTGCTGGCACCTTGATCTTGAATTTCCCAACCTCCAAAACCTCTGATATTTTGTTATAGCAGCAGGAACTGACTGGCAGGCCGTGTCTCCTTCACCGTGGTAACCCATGCACCCAGCACAGGATGTAGCATAGTAGATGCCTGATGTGAGATTCCTGAGTCCACGAGTGGCCTTTGGCTTTCTCCGTACATTGGATCCCATACTGTTGACGTGGCATAAACTGGCCCTCTTGAAGGCACTTCAATTTTTGGTACCAATGCAACCCAGGCTGGCAATACCACACTCAGAGGGCAGGCCACTGCGCCCGCTCAGCTGGCGTCTCAGTCATGGTCAAGGCTTTCCTCCATTTCAGATCTTCTCTGTTCAGTCCCCAAGGTGAGCTTTTTCCAGATCAAATCTCTCTCTGCCTTCTAAGACTCTCGGGCACTTGGTCCCCCATTCTGTGCCCAGCACTCACACTTGACAAAGCAGGGACTTGCTCATTGTCAGCCAGGCTGAGGTCTTTCACTTAATCCCTTTGAGTCTCTGAGCCTTTGGCTATTGTTACACCCCAGTTCCTAGCACAGTACGAGGCACATAATAAGTATTTGTTAAATGAATGAACAAATAATGAGTGAATCAGAACTCAGTGAATCTTCAGCTCTACTGAGCTCTCTCCTGGCAAAGCTCTGGACTCATGTGTGTGTGATCTTGTTATATCTTGGCGTTCGTTTTCCCACCTTGCAAATGAATAGGTTTGATGGAAGCAGCCCTGTTCACCCCAGCATCCATTGTGGCCATTCCCATCTTTCCCATGCATAGCCTCCCCCCCCCCCATACACATCCAGATTTTGATGAAACTCACAAATTGTTGTGGGGAAAGCAAAATGATTTGCAGCCATCACAACAGTTGACCTGGGAAATAGACTCTTGCCGTGGGTTGGGACTTAATAATCCTCAATGCAAATGCAAGACTCGCTTTTGTTCTGCAAGGAAGCAGATTGCAGAGCATAGGGAATGAATGACATTATGACAGGATTCATTTGTTCACCTCTTTATCATTAAGAACTCCTTGTAGAGCATCTTTTTTTTTTTGTAAGTTGTGAAAATACTGATGAAACATTATAATTATTATTTTACATATACATGTGTTTATTAGGTTTTCACTTTTTGCCTTTACAGAATTAAAAAGGCTTAAAATTTAATAACAATAACAGTGTTTAAGATAAGGACTAGAAACAAAAACCTCAAAAAGAATGAATAAAGATAAATACATTCAGAAAAGAAATCAGAAGGGGCTGCGCCTGTGGCTCATGGAGTAAGACACTGGACCCATATACCGAAGTGGCAGGTTCAAACCCGGCCTCGGCTGAACTGCAAAACAAAAAAATAGCTGAGCGCTGTGGCAGGTGCCTGTAGTCCCAACTACTCTGGAGGCTGAGGCAAGAGAATCACCTAAGCCCAGGAGTTGGAGGTTGCTGTGAGCTGTGTGATGCCATGGCACTCTACCAAGGGCAATAAAGTGAGACTCTGTCACTACAAAAAGAAAAAAAGGAATCAGATGATTGCTGTATCGAAATAGTAAGCAATAATAA
>CAUYRH010085152.1:0-49587 GCA_963574655.1 Perodicticus potto
AACATAGCCTTCATGGCTTTTTCTTAGTTATTGTGTTAAGACATTTATTCTACATTTATTAAATTTTACATGTACCCTTGTAAGATGCACATAGGTGTGGTCCAGCAATTCCCCTCCCTCAACCCATTCTCCTCCCTCCCCTCCCCCCACTCTCCCCGTTCCCCATATGCGTGGGCGATAATTGGGTTATAGCTTTCATGTGAAAGCTATAAATTGGTTTCATAGTAGGGCTGAGTACATTGGGTACTTTTTCTTCCATTCTTGAGATACTTTACTAAGAAGAATATGTTCAAGCTCCATCCGTGTAAACATGAAAGAGATAAAGTATCTGTCTTTTTTAAGGCTGTATAATATTCCATAGTGTACATATACCACAATTTATTAACCCATCTGTGGGTTGATGGGCATTTGGGCTTCTTCCATGACTTAGCAATTATGAATTGGGCTGCAATAAACATTCTGGTACAAATACCTTTCTTATAATGTGATTTTTGGTCTTCTAGATATATACTTAGTAGAGGAATTGTAGGATTAAATGGCAGGTCTATTTTTAGATCTCTAAGTATTCTCCAAACATCTTTCCAAAAGGACCATATTAGTTGGCATTCTCACCAACAGTGTAGAAGTGTTCCCTTTTCTCCACAACTATGCCAACATCTCTGGTTTGGGGATTTTGTTATGTGGGCTACTCTTACTGGAGTTAGGTGATATCTCAAAGTATTTTTGATTTGCATTTCTCTGATGATTAAGGATGATGAGCATTTTTTCATGTGTCTGTAGGCTGTGCTCCTGTCTTCTTCAGGGAAGTTTCTCTTTAAGTCTTGCCCACCCTGAGATGGGATCACTTATTCTTTTCTTGCTAATACATTTGAGTTCTTTGTGGATTCTATTTATTAAACCTTTGTCGGAGACATTAACATGCAAATATCTTCTCCTGTTCTGAAGATTGTCTGCTTTCTTTGCTTACTGTGTTCTTGGCTGTGCAGGAGCTTTCTAGTTTGATCAGGTCCTAGTAGTGTATTTTTGATGCTGCTTCTATTGCCTGGGGGGTCCTCCTCATAAAATATTCACTCCAGTTGATCTCTTCAAGATTTTTCCCTGCTCTTTCTTCTAGTGTTTTTAGAGTTTCATATCTTAAGTTTAAATCTTTATTCTAGTGAGAGTCTAGTGTTTTTAGAGTTTTTCATGTCTTAAGTTTAAATCTTTATTCCAGTGAGAGTCAGTTAATGGTGAAAGGTGTGGTTCCAGTTTCAGTCTTATACAGGTCGCCAAGCCAGTTCTCCCAGCACCGTTTGTCAAATAGGGAATCTTTTCCAAACTGAAAGTTTTAAATTGACTTGTCAAAGATCAAATAATGATAGGTAGCTGGGTCCATCTTTTGGTTCTCTATTCTGTTCCATACTTCTCCCTCTCTGTTTTTGTGCCAGTATCATGCTGTTTAGATCACTATTGATCTATAGTATAATATGATGTCTGGTAGTGTGATTCTTCCTGCTTCGTTTTTATTTCTGAGTAATGTCTTGGCTATTTGAGGTTTTTTCTGATTCCATATAAAACAAAGTATTATTTTTTGAGATCTTTAAAGTATGACAGTGGAGCTTTAATAGGGATTGCATTAAAATTGTATATTGCTTTGGGTAGTATGGACATTTTAACAATGTTGATTCTTCCCAGCTATGAGCATGGTATGTTTTTCCATTTGTTAACATCTTCAGCTATTTCTTTACTTAGAGTTTCATAGTTCTCTTTATAAGGATCTTTCACAACCTTTGTTAAGTAAACTCCCAAATATTCATCTTCTTTGGCACTATTGTGAATGGAATAGAGTCTTCGACTGTTTTTTCAGCTTGACTATTGTTGGTATATATAAAGGCTACAGATTTATGAGTGTTGATTTTGTAACCTGAGATGCTGCTGTATTCCTTGATCACTTCTAAGCATTTTGTAGTAGAACCCCTGGTGTTTTCCAGATATACAATCATATCATCTGCAAAAAGTGAAAGGTTGATCTATTCTGATCCTATATAGATACCCTTGATCACCGTTTCTTGCCTAATTGCAATGGCTAAAACTTCCATTACAATGTTAAAAAGCAGTGGAAACAATGGACAACCTTGCCTGGTAACAGATCTGAGTGGAAATGATTTCAATTACCTCCATTCAATACAATATTGGCTATGAGTTTGCTGTAGATGGCCTCTATCAGTTTAAGAAATGTCCTTTCTATACCCATTTTCTTAAGTGTTCTGATCATGAATGGAAGCTGGATATTATCCAAAGCTATTTCTGCATCAATTGAGAGAATCATATGGTCTTTGTTTTTTAATTTGTTTATGTGATGAATTGTATTTATAGATTTATGTATGTTGAACCAGCTTTGAGACCCTGGGATAAAATCCTCTTGATCATGGTGTATAATTTGTTTGATGTGTTGCTGGATTCTGTTTGTTAGGATCTTATTGAATATTTTTTCATCAATGTTCATTAGTGATATTGGTCTATAATTTTCTTTTCTTGTTGGGTCTTTTCCTGGTTTGGGGATCAAGGTGATGTTTGCTTCATAGACTGTGTTAGGTAGTATTCCTTCTTTTTCTACATTTTGGGAAAGGTTAAGTAATATAGGTACTAATTCCTCTTTAAAGGTTTGGTAGAATTCTGATGGGAAGCCATCTGGTCCTGGGCTTTTCTTTATAGGGAGATTTTGTATGCTTGATGTTATTTCACAACTTGATATAGGCCTGTATTGATACAGGCCTTGATATAGGCCAGAATGAAAAAACAATTCCACTTCATTCTGGCTAAGCCTTTGAAGGTGGTGTGCTTCCAATTATTGGTCAATTTCCTTCAGATTTTCATATTTCTGAGAATAAAGTTTCTTGTAATATTCATTAAGGATTTTTTGAATTTCTGAGGAGTCTGTTGTTTTTTCATCATTACCATTTCTGATTGATGAAATTAGAGATTTTACTCTTTTTTTCCTGGTTAGATTAGCCAAAGGTTTATCTATTTTATTGATCTTTTTAAAAAACCAACTTTTTGATTTATTGATCTGTTGTATAAGCCTTTTTTTTCCAGTTTAATTTAATTCTGCTCTAAGTTTGGTTATTTCTTTTCTTCTGCCGGGTTTGGGATTGGAATGTTCTTCTTTTTCCAGTTGCTTGAGATGTCCCATTAAGTTGTTATCTTCCTCTCTTTCTGTTCTCTTGATGAAGGCTTGCTATAAATTTCCCTCTTAGGACTGCCTTTGCAGTATCCCAGAGGTTCTGATATTCATGTCTTCATTATCATTTTGTTCCAAAAATTTGGTAATTTCCTTCTTAATCTCATCTATGACTCAGCTATCATTCAGCATGAGGTTATTTAGCTTCGATGTTTTTGTATGAGTATGCAGATTCCTATTGTTACTGAGTTTGACTTTTATTCCATGATGGTCTGAGAAGATGCAAGGAATAATTCTATTCTTTTAAATTTGCTGAGGTTATACTTGTGACCTAAGATGTGATTGATTTTGGAGTATGATCTGTGCACTAATGGGAAGAATGTGTATTCAGTTTTGTTAAGAGGAAAAGTTCTGTAGATGTCCATTAAATCCAAATGTTAAATGGTTAAGTTTAAGTCTAAAATTTCTTAGCTTAACTTCTTACTGGAGGATCTATCCAACACTGCCAAAAGAGTGTTAAAATATCCGACTATTATGGAGCTGGAGGAAATCAAGTTGCTCATGTCTAATAGAGTCTCTCTTATTAAGTGAGGCACATTCTGGTTGGGTACATAAATGTTAATAATTGAAATCTCATCATGTTGAGTGTTACCCTTAACATATATGAAGTGACCATCCTTATCTTTTCTTACTTTTGTTGGTTTAAAGCCTATTGTATCTGCAAATGAAATTGCAACACCTGCTTTTTCCTGATTGCCTTTTGCTTGATATATAGATAACCATCCCTTCACTCTGAATCTATATTTATCTTTTAAAGTAAGATGAGAGTCTTATATGCAGCAGATATCTGGCCTGAGTTTTTGTATCCAGTCAACCAACCTGTGCCTCTTTAGAGGACAATTTAAGCCATTCACATTAATTGAGAATATTGATAAGCATGGTAGAGTTTGGGGTATCAAGTTTTTCAAAAGTTCAGTGGACATTTTTAATCCTTTCACCACTGTGGAAGTTGGAATTTGATCCAAAGTTTCTGAGTGAGTTTACTTTTGTGGTGGAGGATTGCGCTGGTCATTATGAATGACAGGTCTGAGAATATCCTGGAGAGCTGGTTTAGTTATGGCAAATTACTTCAACTTAGAAATGTCATTAAAGTATTTAATTTCTCCATCATAAATGAAACTCAGTTTCACTGGATACTGGATCCTGGGTTGAAAGTTATTTTGTTTTAAGAGATTAAAAGTCAATGACCATCCTCTTCTAGCTTGAACATTTTCAGCAAAGAGATCTGTGGTCAGTCTAATATTCTTCCTCTTGTAGGTTATGGTTTTCTTATGGCTGCTTGCAGAATTTTCTCCTTCATGTTAACTTTAGTGAAGTTAATCATGATGTGCCTAGGAGATATCTTGTCAGGTTCAATAGTGCTGGGGTTGTGAAACTGCCTGCTATCTGAATTTCAGAATCTCTGGAAAGTTCTCCTTCATAATCTCATGAAGAAGAGCCTCTGTGCCTTGCAAAGCCACTTCATTGTCTTCAGGGATTCCTATGAGGCAAATATAAGTTTTCTTTAAATTATCCCAGAGCTCTCTGAGAGAATAATCCAATTTTGCCCTCCATTTCTCTTCCTCTTTGAGAGTTTGGGAGTGTTCAAAAGCTTTGTCTTCAATGTCAGAAATCCTTTCTTCCGCTTGTTCCATTCTATTACTGAAGGATTCTGCTGTATTTCTCAATCTTTTGGGGCTACAAATTCTTGTCTCAATGTGTCAAAATATTTGATTATTTTGTCTTTGAATTCATTGAATTCTTGAGACAACTTTTGAAATGCTCCTTGAATTTCTAATTCCAACTTTACCTCCATTCTATTAATCTTATTTGCAATCCAAATTCTGAATTCAATATCTGACACTTCATTCATTTGTTTATGAATTGGATCTTCAGTTGTGTCTGCCATATAGTTCCTTGGGGCAGTTGATCTACTCTGATTATTCATGTTACCAGAGTTTTTATGCTGATTCTGCCCCATGATTATTTTACACCATTTGGCTAGATGAGTAGATAAGGTGAAGTTGGGTTGAGGGGCTCCTGGAGTAGTGATTAACCACCCCTTTCCCCAAGAGCTGGGACTGGTGTCTGTATCTTTTCTCCTAGAGCTTTGCAAAGGACCTGTACAGGGCTATGGCCTGACACACCGGGTACTTGCTTGGTGTGGTGAGCCTAAGTGGTTCTGTCTTGTTTTCAGCTGGTTTCTGTCCTACCCTAGTGAATCAGTTACTCTGGGTTAAGTCTCAGTTGTGGAGAAATACCAGCAATTAAGTCACCCAGCCCACCACAGGCGATAACTAGAAAAGGAAAATCAAATCTTCCAACAACCATACACCCAGGGTACCACTTTGGATAGTCCTTTGGTTGTTTTGTACAGTTTAAGAGGTCTAAATCATTGTCCCAGTCAGCACCCAGTCTCACATGGGAGAGTTCGAAAGGTCTCCAGCAACTAGATACCAGGGGTCTGCTGGCAGCTTGAATATGACTACTTCTGGTGCTCTGTGGAGTCAGAAGGACTGCCCCAGCTAATTAATTAGTCTGGGAAGGTTGATGCCTCCTTCTCCACCTTGCACCTCTGTCACACCCAGTCACTGGTAACCCTGTAGGGCTGTGACCCAGTTCCCTCCAATGATCAGATACTCCAGGGGTTTGAGCCTGCCTGAGTCACAGGGAGATCTATGTCTCCTCAGCCAGGCCTCCACACTCTGCCACCATCCAGCAGGGGAAGCTGAGGCCTGACAACCTTGGGTTAATGGAAGCTGGGGAAGTTCACTTAGTTCCAGCCCCACTCCTGATTGATGTTGCTGACACTTATATTTTTGCAGAATTTGTGGTTCTATCTTGGCTATATTCCCTTATGGACCAGATACTGTTTGAGTTCACAGAAACTGCGACTCAGCCCTGGTTTGTGCTGCTGCCCAGAACTAGTGTGTCTGTCTCCACTGCAGTCTGTGTTGGGGTGGGCACATTTAAAGCTCAGACTCAGCAATAAGTTCCAGGCCCACCCACCTGCTCCTCTCTTAGGTATGATCCCCTGTGGGCTGGGTGCTTCTTACACTCACTAAAGCAGTCCTCTGGCTGAGACCTGCCCTGGGAGTATGCCGTCTTTGTGCAGGTGTCTTCTATTCTCCATCTCCACCGCTTGCAAGTACCACCTCAGGCATACCCTTTGCTCACGGGGCCTATGTTTCCATCCCAGATCTGTTCCACCAGTGTCCGCCACTCGAGAAGATGCCCGGCTTTCTCTGGTTGCCCAGAGATGCTAGGGAGTATCTGTCCAAAATATACCAAAGTGTGTGAGCCCTATTGTTCCTGTAGCTGCTGCTGCTGCTCTGTGCCACAGGGCAATGCCTCACCGCATCCCACAAGGTTTCTTCAGTCCACTGTCTTCTCCCTACCACCATGCGGCAGAATCAGGACAATCTGCAACAGCCCACCCCCTGTCCATACCGCTGGAGAAAATGCCCAAGAATCTGAACTCCATGGAGGACAGGCCTCCAGACCTCAGGGTGAGAATGGAGGGGAGTGCTGGGAGTTCAGAATTGCAGGTAGAGAATATATACAGTTTTATACAGTTTTATGCCTGGCAGGAGAGGGCCATGGCACCCTAGTAGGGGAAGGAGGTCCTGTTTTAAGAGGATCTCTCCCATGGGATAAAATAGGAGGATATTTGAACTCTGGTCGCTTGTTTGTGGAAAGTATACTGCAAGCTGTTCTCATCGGGGAGGGGACTCTCGTCTGCTTGGCAATGGATTTTATACCTATTGTTTGTATCCTTGGGGTTGCAGCTCACCTCAGCAGGGTTGATGTGCGTACTTCAACCTTCTTTCTTGGCTCAGCTCCAAACCATTAGATTACTTGCTAAATTTCTGTACTTTAACTCTCCTTCTGGACGGGAGCCTCTGTGGAAAGCTGGCTCCAGTCTGCCATCTTGCTCCCAGAAGTTGGTTTCCCCAACCTTACTACAATATCCTCCTCCCTTTACTGACTTAACCCTTTGAATAATCTCTGAGTATAGATTTGGTTTTCTTTGACAACACCTTTTAATTATGTTTCATTTTCTATATGCTTCTCTAACTTATAAATTCTTTGAGTTCTGCCACAATGTCTCTTTGATTCACAATTACTTTTTGAGAATCTATCACAATACTGTGTCATAGAGGGACTCAATTTATTTATTATTGAGTAATATCTGGATTTGACCTCAAAAATATAATGCATTAATTCAATGGTATGCCTTTTTATTCCAAATTAGAAGCTTGCAAGTAAAACAGCTGCCAACTGGGGAAAGAATAATTTTTCTTTTTTTGCAGTTTTTGGCCGGGGCTGTGTTTGAATCCTCCATCTCCAGCATATGGGGCTGGCGCCCTACTCCTTTGAGCCCTAGGTGCCACCCTGGAAAGAATGATTTTTAGTGTATTATATGATAGCATCTTGATAAACTGAAGCTATTATAGAAAGTACTTCCATAGCTAAAAATGAAAATAATTTTTGGTTAATTACATATGAGAAGAATAGTAATTAATCTCTAAAAAATTATTTCTATTAAGTACATCTACCAACATGACGAGACATGTTGTTTCCCATGTAGCAAGAGCTATCAAGATAAACTTATAAAATTAAAATGATGATATTTTGCCCTGTCGAAGAGGTTTCACACAGTTTACATGAGATATTCTAGAAGGCATATTTTAAATGTAACCTAAGATAACATTCTATAGTACAAAAGCTAATAATTTTTTTATGATTTCATGAGAAATATATCTTAATTGAGAGAGAGATATTTTACATAAGTTCATTTAGCTTGGAGAGACAACTTCAGAAATTCTCATCTCTTCTTACCTTGGGTATTCTAAATCCTGCCCCAAATGTATCTATAATACGCTATGTTTAGTACCATCTTTGCAAAGTTTCCAGCATCTTCAAATTAAATCTTGGTAATCTTTTTTTTTTTTTTTTTTTTTGCAGTTTTTGGCCAGAGCCAGGTTTGAACCTGCCACCTCCAGTTTATGGGGCCAGTGCCCTACTCCTTTGAGCCACAGGTGCTGCCCTGTTGGTAATCTTTCTTAAGTGTTTCCTCTAACACCAATTCACCAACTACACTCTGTGCCAACTTGTGGTATTCCAGGACACCAAAATAACGTGCAGTTTGAGCCTGGCTGCCAGGACAGTGCAATAGCTACAACCCAGGTTGCATTTTGGAAACTCGAATCAAGATATTTTCATCACATTTGACAAAAGGTAAATAAATGAGAATATATCGTATAATTGTTTAAATATTTACAAAAGAACACTGGTTTTAACAACTTGACATGCCTTTGGTTTTAGACAAAACCTTTACATATTTGGTTTATTTTTAGAATTTTAAAACATAATACCGAAATTCTAACATATTAATCATTAATTACGGATGGCATACAAGTCTCACACACTGTGTCAACTATGATGAATTAGTAGGGACTGCCCAGTGTACCATGTTAAGTGGGTTTATATCAATTAGACCATGTCTGAACTCAGAGGGTAAGTTGTCAAGACTGATTAATAATAACCACAATGTTCATGAGAGGTAAAAGTGACCAGTGTAATAAAAAAAAAATGATGAACTTTATTCATCTGTACTAGACTAAAATTTAAATGTAACTATTGTGTTTGCAAAAGACTACATGATGTGAATAGGTATATACATTGTATATACTGCAGATATTAAGTAAGTATTAGTGGGCAACATCTTAATCTTTGACCAAGACTGTTATATATTTGTTACTGTGTTACTCTCTAACAGATCAAACCAAAGGCAGCTCCCTTCTCACTTAATTAATGTCCTTGCCAGGATTAGAAGTACATACTGAAATCTAATGGAAAATTTTTGGTATTTTTGAAATGATACTATAGGCATAAATACTACTTAGTGTTACTTGGTTGATCTTTAGGTAATATTATTTCTCCAATAGAGCTGTGAAACAGAAACAGAGGAAGTGATGGTGAAAAAAAAATCCCACTGCAAAATGAATCTAGATGTGTGATTTTAAAGTTTTGTTACTACTCGTGCAGATAAAACAAGATACAGAAAATTCTGGGGAAATTTTTTCATTAAAAACAAACATCTGACTTCCTTGATAATATGATAAAGTTTGAACAACATTCAATAAACTAACCTTGAAACCACATTTAAAACAATTAAATGATTGTATAAATGGCAAGAATTTGAAGGATCCACAAAGGGCAATAATTAAATATATGAGATGAGGAGAAAGGAATAGTGAGGATAATTTTCTCCGAGGGGTGGAATTATTGTGACATGAGCTTTCATTTCTTCGGGCTCTGTAGAGCTAGTGTGAAGGGTTCTGGTGTGAGGACTGAAAAGGTTTGACATAGAGTCTGTGTCAGGGGGCTGAGGAACTCTGGGGGGAGTTCTCCTGAGCAAACCTCAGGTCCATATTTACTATCATAAAGCAGAAAAAGCAGTTAAAAGTTACTTATCAGACATCAGCACTAAAAAAGGAGACATGGAAAATGTCAGACAGTCTGTCTCCAACTTGTTTCAGCAAAACTACAGACCTTAAGCAAGACCTCTGCCTCCAGGGCCAAGAGACCTTTGGAATTTAGATAATCTTGACCATGACCTTCAGTCCTGGCATTGCCACACCTCACATACACATTCTCTCATGGAGGCTGGTTTTCTGATCTCCTCCACATACACAACTCACATGCCATGCTCATGATTCTTTAGGTCTCTCAAGCATAAAGTGAGTCTGTGTTAAAGATCAGGGTACAATTTTCCCTACACAAGTGAAACATGTTATAAAGCCTAGTGCCCACTCACGGAAATGAAGAAAACAGAATATGTCTGTCCAAACATGAGCCTCAGAAGAGTTACAGCTTTATTTCAAAAGTGAGTGTTTACAATAAGTAAAACCAATACACATACTCACATACACACATGCATACACCATGCCTGGGTCTTGGTGCTGAGTGCAAAGCAAAAATAAAATCTTTGCTGAGACAATTTAAATGAGACGCTTGAATTAGCATTTATCTTCTATACATGAAGTCTAAAAAATTCAAGAAAAAGATTTTCAATCATCTGTTACAATATGTTCAGATAATTAAAATAAACTATGTCTAAACAATTAAAGTATAACACCATTCACCAAATATAAACTGAAGAGATAAAATTATAAAAGAGATTTAAATAGAAATTCTGGAGTTAAAAATAAATGAAATAAACAACAATTCCTAGAAAAAAACAATAGAAGATAGTTAGCAAAAGAAAGAATGAGTGAACTGGGAGATAGATTAATTGGGATTATCCAGTCGAAACAACAGAAAGAGAAAAGGATAAAGAAAAATGAGCAGAAAAGCCTCAGGAACCTGTAGGCCATCAGCTGTATCAGCATGTGCATATAGGGAGACCCAGGAGAGGAGGCAGAGAAAAAGCAGAAAGAATATTTGAAGATAATGGCCAAACTCTTTCCAAATTGGATAATAAATATTTACACATACAAAAACTTAACAAACTCCAGATTAGATAAACGTAAAGAGAGGCACGTCTAGACTTATAGTTACCAATTATCAAAAAACAAAGATTTTCCCTTTCTAGAGTTTTCATTTCTCTTAGTATATAAATTTTATACATATTAAAATTTATCCCATTTTACAAATGAAAATTTGATTGTAAGGGCACAGTCATCTGCGCCCTTGTAAAGTCAATCAGTCTCCCATTTTGTGAAAACAAGTTTAAAGTGTTTTGTGAGTTAGAAAGGAAAAAATCCTGGCGGGATTTTCCAGGCCACTCCCTTATGATGATTAACTTCCTCCAAATGGGCAGTTAAAGGATTAAGCATTTAAACCGCTTATTTCCCCAAAATCTTGTTTTGTGATTACTTAGCATAAGAATAACTTAAAGTAGTTATCAGTTAAGCCAGTTAAACTGTAGCCCATAAGGATAGTTTTACATAATGTTAAGTGGTTATCAGTTAATCCGATTTATTCATAGCTTGTAAGTACCAGGCAATAAAAGATCTGGGGCCAGGTTTAAGTCATATGTTCATTGATTAAGTCATAAGATTAAGTCATGTGTTTGTTGATTACATTATGTGCCTATATAAGTCCTGGTGGAAGAAATAAATTCGCTGTAATGCCTGAGCGAGCTTCAGCCGCTGAATGTCAGAGCGAGCTTCAACCATCAATCATTCTGTCTGTGGTGCTACCTCTGTGTCATTGATCAGGGGAACTGGGTGGCAGCAGCATTTGATTCTTTTCTTTCTAGAGTTTTCATTTCCCTTAGTATATAAATTTTATACATATTAAGATTTATCCCATTTTACAAATGAAACTTTGATTCGTTTCTTTCTAGATACAGCCTCAGCTTTATACTCATGTACATAAATGAGTCCTGGTATGGACCATCTGATTGTTTTATATGCATTTCAAATTCATTGCATTCAAAACTCACCATCTCCTCATCGCCCTCTATCCAGTCATTCCCGTGTCTCTGTTCTCTGTGGATGTGGTCACGCTCACCACCCACCTGGATCAGGGACAACTTCTTTGTTCTGCAGATTCTACTCATAAATGTCAGTCACAAGGTTCTCCTATCTCTTGTCCCAGTATCACCAAAGACCAGACCCTAAACACTCCTCACCTGTACTTCTTTCATAACCACCAAGCTGTCATCCTTATCTCCAGTTGTGATCATTTGCTAAAGTTGCTGTAACAAAATACCACAGACTGGGGGGCTTCATCCACAAAAGTTTATTTTCTCACAGTGCTGAAGGCTAGAATTCTGAAATCAAGGTGTTGGCAAGGTACATTTCTTCTGAGGCTTCTGTCCTTGGCGTGTAGAGGGTCACCTTCTACTTGTGTCTTTGCATTGTCTGTCCCCTGTGTGCACACCTGTCTCTGTCCAAATACCCTCTCTCATAAGGACACCAGGCCTATTGTAGTAAGGTCCACCCTGGGCTCTCATTTAAACTGTATTACTACTTTAAAGCTTGTATTTATGAATACAGGTATAGTCTGAGATACTTGTAGTTAAGACTTTAACATGTGAATTTTGAGGGACATAATTTAGCACAAAATGCCAGTTTCATTCATAGTCAGGCTGAAATAAAAAGACACTAGGCAGAGACTCAGATCCATGTGCAGAAATAAAGAGCCATCAGTAGAGATAAATACATGGGTAAAAATAAAAGCTGTACGAATACATGTTTCGCATCCTGCTTTTTTCCTTCTAGCTTTGAAAGTAAATAATAAAGAGATATTAAAAGTTGAATTGAACCTTTCAAAAAGTACTGTATTGTGAAGGGAAGGAAATGGTGTATAAATAAAAAGAATGAATAAATCTAATAATTTTTTATTATGTAAGTAAAATTCCTTCCTCCTGTACAAACGCTCAATAACACAATACAAATTTTTTGAGGCCTATTGTATATTACATGGTGAATTTCCATATTTGCCACAATTTCAAAAGTGAAATGTGGATCAGAAATTTCTTCTTTTTTTTTTTTTGCAGTTTTTGGCCAGGACTGGGTTTGAACTTGCCACCTCCAACATATGGGGCCAGCGCCCAACTCCTTTGAGCCACAGGCACTGCCCCAAGAAATTTCTTCTTTCATGAAAGAAGAAATGAAATTAAGAAACAAATTATAACTTTCCTAGTCCTTCCCCCTACATCTGCAACAAATAGTCATTATCAACATCATAATACTAAAGATCATTATATCAACTTCATTAAGAAGATAATGAAATATGTTTCAATTAACCAATTTGATTGTGCTTAGGACTATGTAAGACATAAATATCCATTTTATTTTGACAGAGTCTTACTTTGTCAACCTTGGTAGAGTGCCATAGCATCATAGCTCACAGCAACCTCCAACTCTTAGGCTCAAGAGATCCTCTTGCCTCAGCCTCTTGGGTAGCTGGAACTACAGGCACCTACCACATTGCCCAGCTAATTTTTGCAGACAAGGTCTCACTGTTGCTCAGGCTGGTCTCAAACTCCTGAGCTCAAGCAATTCACCCACTTTGGCCTTCCAGAGTGTTAGGATTACAGACGTGAGTTACTGTGCCCAGCCTAGAAATGTCTATTTTTGAAAGAGATTTAAAAAAAAAAAATTGTGTCTAAGTTCTTGCCAGAAGAGAGGGGCCCACTTTTTCAAATTATGTCAAAGAATCCTGAAGACTTAAAGAGCACCATGGCTTTCTTCCACATTCCAGAATGTGCTGTGAGAAGTGCAAATGGTCCAGACTGTGCCATGAGGGGTCGGTCCACAGAGATGGAGGAAGAACCTGCTGAAAAGGTTAACCTGTTGTAAATAAAGAGTGAACACGTGGAGTGAATCCTAGCTCCACACAGAAGAAATCCAAAATTAAAAGAAGGATGAAATGCAGGAAAGAGTCTTACTTCCAATTAGCATAAGAAGGAACATCATTGTCTAAATTATATGGTTTGGCAAAATAAAACCTTTTTCATTCCTAAGTTTTTATAGTAATTATAACCAAATTTAATTCGTATTTCATAGGGATCTCAAGAAGCAAAACATCATCTTTCTTTGTGAAAAGGGCATGCTCACACACATTATTCATCTCTGTAAAGGAGCCACAATTTGAGGAGGAAGAGGAGCCTCTATCTTTATTCTGCATATCCAGACTGATTTATAGATAAAAGACAGAGTGAATTTTAATAATTATAATAATAATTTCATTAATGTGGCTGAAAACTTTACCAACTACTTTATTAAAAGATTTGATATTGCCACAAAACACTTAAGATTAGTTTGCTAATTCTTTTTCATAAAAGAAGAATAATCCTTATCCAAAAGATCAAGCCTATTCTGATGTGAGATGCTGACAAGAATTAATTTAGCCTCTTATTCAAGATAATGAGATCCTTCTTTAACTCAAATGGAGATTGAGAAAATACAGTTTTACTGAAGCTGATTACCTAGCTATGAAACCATGGTTCAATTTACCTCATGATTATTAAAACAACTGCAGCATTTGGTAAGTTACAATTTTAGATGAGGAGTTTTGATGGCTCACAAATAGCTCAGCTGAGATTTTTAACTTGATTATATCACAGATTTATTCATAAAATGCTATAATCTTCCACTGAGCTGTTCTCAAAGACCTAAGTGAACTGTTGTAGATATGCCAACTCATACTTTTTTTAAGCTTTTATTTTAGCATTGCATATAAATTAAGCAGGTACACAAGAAAAGTACTGTGTTTATTGCCACAAAGGGTTTAAATTTGCAACAAGAATATCGCTGGATAAACATACCCCAGTAGATAAAAACCTTTTTCGTTTTTAATTAAATATAGACAGGAAAACAAAGAATAAAAAAGCTACATAGTCCCTTTTTCAAAGCTCCTAGCAGGATTGCTTTCTAACACCAGGTGGAAACTGGACATGAATCTAATCCACTGTGAAAACATATACACAATGTCCAGGCCGTGCCAATAATGTGGTGGCAGTAATGCTTGATAGTCCTGATTCACAGCAAAGTACGGCCTCTTGAACATGAACCTATAGGATCTCATCGGAGCAGAAGCCTCCCTCCTGACATCATACCCAAATTCAGTCTGGACACCTCTACAGACAGGGAATGACCTTTTCAAATGATGTTTTTCTTTTAAGTGTCTACAATATTCCTTTTCATTAGCCAATTTTTAGAAATCTTTTATATGCCTTTTATTTTGTAAACTAGAAAATTAGTAATTTACTAAAAACCATTTACCTAAGAGAGGAACTTTATGCATGGTTCATAGATGAAAGGATTCTTCTGTTTTTTAAAGAAATTTTAAATTAAAGTTGAGATTTATTGCTGGTTTTTCTAATGTACTGATATAATTTTTAACACCTCTTTACTATTCCAGTGATAATGTTTCCAGAAATGTCAAACTCTTCAAAATGTATTCTTTGGAAGGGACAAACAAGCAATTACTATTCTCAGAGATAACATGACGCTTGATTTTATCTTCCAGATACAGAGTATGCTGAGCATGGATTCCTTGAAAAAGGACAACACTCAGGTCTCATTTCTATCTGATAATCTTCATCAAAAAATTATATGAACAGTGTGTCTATATTGTAAAACAACCTTAACTGTGAAGAGGGGACCTCACCTCGAGTTTTTCTTTTTAAAACACCATAGTGGCTGGGTGGTGCCTATGGCTCAAGGATTAGGGTGCTGGCCCCATAAACTTGGGGTGGCAGGTTCAACCGTGCCCTGGCCAAAACTGCAAAAAAAAAAAAAAAAAAAAAAGACTGGAGTGGGTAGAGCTGATGGTTAAGAAAGAATGAACTCTGTCTTTTAAGATTAGGGGTGCATGAGGATCACCTGGATATTATTATCCTAAAATAGCACATGTGATAGTGATTTTTCCACATGTAGATAGATAATCACAAACTTCCTAGGTCTTTGGCCTCCTCACTCCATAATATTGTCCACTAAATTTCTCAGCCACTTTCTCCCAGAACAAGCCATAAGCAATGACTAAGCCTTTTCCATAATCCATTGATACTAACACATTTCTCTTGAATGCATCGCACAACTCCTCTCTACATGAACTTCCTGCACACACCCTTACCATTCTTTCCCTTCTGTCTTGGTATTCCTAGAGCTGTCCCAGTCTCCAGCTTCTCTATACCTACAGAACATTGGCTGTTTCCATGGTTTATTCATAACCACTAAGTCCCAGCGTCCTCACTGTTACTAAGTTTCTCTACTCTTAACATTTTATCGTTAAAACGATCCTTAAAGCTAGTACGCATATAAAATAACATGCTTATATCAACCAAGAATTTCTTTTGAATTTTAGCCAAAATGTCACAGTGGATAAATAACATTACTTTTTGTTAATACTACACAGAAAAGAAAAAACAAAAAGAATAAAAACTACCATTGCCACTTCTATAAACTTATTTGCAGGATTTAAAAACAACATAAAGTTGAATTTGGTCTTGGATCAAAAAGTCCTTTAAAAACATAAAAACAGCATGTTCAGATAGTGTCAATAATATTCTTTGCCATAGTCCTTAATATTTCAGATTCTGCCACTGGAGTCCTGCAACAATGTCTTTGTCAATTTATCCTGTTGTTTTCTGAAATGACAGTATCACACCTTTTCTCTCTTCCTCTGATACTTTCTTCCTATTCTCACTTCCAGCTGATGACATTAGTTCCTAGTTCATGGATGTGAACCCTCTAGAGAAAGCTTCCCCAGGCTGCCCCCAACACATTCCCTGTGGACTCTGTCATCATGTTCCACACAGGAGCTTTGCCCTGTATCATGCTTGTATGGACAAACTGTCTATTGTTCTGTCCAAGACCAGAGTTTCCACCTGGCCCCCAGACAACCTATCCTTACCTCCTTGAGGGCATCACTGAAGAAATTCTCCTCTCCTACATCATCTAGTTTTCCTCTCCTTTGAATCACTTCCATCAGCTTCATAAAAGAATGGTAAGCATTTTAAAATTACTCCATTTCAGGCACTGCTGCACACTAATTTAATCCCTATAACAACTCACTGAGAAATATAACTTTATTGCCATCCACTTTTTACAGATGAGAAACCTGGATCACAAAGAGGGTAAGAAACTCAGCAAAGGAGCGAAGATAATAGGCTGTGTGGAACTGCTATCTAACATTATTCTTGCTGCTAATACAACTATATACTTCATAAATCACAGTCAGGAAGAAAAAATTAAGAATAAGTAAGTCACCCTGGTTGCTTCTTATTCTCATAATAATAAAATCATGAATACTTTTTCTGAAACCAGTTTCTAACAGAGACAAGGTTATTGTTAATTCTTTATATGCCAATATTTAAAGACTATCACATTGTTTACAAATATGAATATGGGAAACATTTGAAAAAATGCAGGTTTTCAATCATGAGGAGAAATAAGTAATCTTATCAATTTTACATTTTTTTCTTCATTGTGTTGACAAATCTTTCCTTCTAGAGTCTGAGTCCTTCGCATTCTCTGCAAATGTCTTCTTCTGAAGGCACATATCTGAGAGTTACCTTTGACAGTCATTCTTGAAAGTCCTATTAAGTTATAATCCACCTGTGTTCTGTCATCAGAGCCAACAGAAACATGTAGTCTGGGGGCATATTTTACCTGGAACTGGACCAGCTAAGTTCTCAATTTAATTTCACTTGACTCCTCTGGCAAATCTCATACATGCTGAGTGAGTTCTTTGGCTCTGCTCGGGAACTGTTTCATGGCCAAGTCTGCTTCTGGTGACAACAATGGTGACATCTGATTTTGAATTGTACAGTTGACATGCGGTAGATGTCAGAGATGGGGCTCTGTTGGGTGGAGCCGGCCATAAGTGTAGAATCCATTTCCTTATTAGTCTTTAATTTGTCTGTCTGTGTTTGTCTTGAATATTCTAATACTTCTTGCCATGAGAACCAAGTATTAAAATGTTTTTGTCGGGCGTTGCCTGTGGCTCAAAGGAGTAGGGCGCCGGCCCCATATGCCGGAGGTGGGGGGTTCAAACCCAGCCCTGGCCAAAAACTGCAATAAATAAATAAATAAAATGTTTTTGTCATTTTTTTCAACCATTGGGGGAATTCCATCTATGTATATATTTGTGTTTATACCAATATCAATTTGTCTACCGAGGAAAGCTTTTGAACAAGAGAAAACAAATTTATACCATGCATTGGCCAACTTTTGCCAATTGCTATGCAAATACTTTCAATTTTGGAATGATTTGAAATTCATGTCTCTTTAGGACTCTAAAGTTCCAAAGAAAGAATTTAGTATTTTAAAGCAAACTAAGGAAAATATTAAACGCCTACACCGGTACACTCCAAATAAAATCACAAGTTACTTAGAATTTCAACAATGATTTTTTTCAAAACACCTACGGGTTTAATTTATGTCTTTGTGTTTTTAAATGATTAACAATTCTTAACATTCGCTAGCGCTTTCATTTCTATTGTTTTATCAAAAATGACTTCTCTAACTTAAGGACAAATTAATACAACTTTAATATTTTAAATACAAAAAGATATAAATGTCTGAACAAAATAATCAAGAAAATGCCATGAAGGCTATGTTAACCAGTTCGATGAAAATATTTCAAATTGTATATAAAACCAGCACATTGTACCCCATGATTACATTAACATACACAGCTGTAATTTAATAAAAATAAAATAAATAAATAAATTCAATAATAAAAAACATATTTAGAAAATAAAAATGATACTTAGAAAATAAATTATTAGAAGAATAAACAGACAGTCTATGGAATGGGAGACAATATTTGCAAACTATGGCCACAAAGAAACAACACCGTTACAAAGTGGGCAAATTATATAAACAGGCATTTTTCAAAAGAAGATACGCAAGTGGCCAAAAAACATGAAAAATTGCTCCACTAATCATGAGGTAAGTGCAACTTAAAACCACATGAGATACTGTGTTACTCCAATTTGATTAGCCATTCTTGAAACATCAAAGAGCCATAGACATCGGTGTGGGTGCAGTGGGAAGAAAATACTTATGCAGTGTTGGTGGGAAAATGAATTATTACCATCTCAGTGGAAGTCTGAAGGGACATTTCTCACTCAACTAAAAGTAAATCTTACTTATTTGATCCTGCAATCCCGCTACTGGGTATCTACTCAGAGGAAAAGAAATCATTATATCAAAAAAGGTACCCGGGCTTCTTTGTTTATTGCAGCACAGTTCACAACTGCAAAGATATGGAATCACTCTGAGTGCCCATTAACTGATGCCTGGGTAAAGAGGACGTGGTGTCTCTCTCTCTCTCTCATTACTCAGTGATAATGAAGAATTAACAATTTCTTTGGTAGCAACTTGGATGGAACTAGAAGCCATCGTGAGTTAACTCAGGAGCAGAAAAATAAATGCTTCCTGATCTCCCTTGTAAGTGGGAGCTAAACTTCAGCTACAGAAAAGCACGCAGAGTGGAAAAGTGGGCATTGGAGACTCATTCAGTGTGGAGAGGGTGAGGAAGGAAAAATAAATCATCTATGGCGTGCAATGTACTCTTCTCTCATGGTGGGTACACCAAAAGCCGAGACGCTGGCACTATATCAAATTGTGCATGTAATGGAATTCAACTTGTACTCCCCAAATGGACTAATTTTTTTTAAGTCTCAGGAGAAAAAGAAGTTTAAAATAATGCATTGTTTAATGACAAGAATACATTCCAATAAATGCATTGTTAGGCAATTCCACCACTGTGTGAGCTTCATGGAATATACTTACACAAGCCTGGACATCATGCATATAGCTTACCACACACCTGGGCCGTATGGTATAGTCTGTTGCATCCAGGCTACACAACTATACAGAATATTATTGTATTGAACACTGCAGGCAACTGTAACACAATGGTGTTTGTGTATCTAACATATCTGAACATTGAAAAACATGATGTTATAATCTTACGGGACCACCATCATACACCCATGGGGGACTAAAATGTCATTTATGTAGTGCTTACTCACTACGTAAAGTACTCACCAAGTAGTGCGTGACTACATTACTGGCTCATTGTTCTGGAGACTGGGAAGGCTAAGATCAGAGAGCTTATCTGGTGAGGATCTCATGCTGCTTCAACTCAGAGTAAAAAATAGAAGGAGAAGTGGACCTGTGCTAAAAGACCATACAGGCAATCTATAACTAATTCAGTTGCAGCTGAATTCTCCATAATGGGAGAACTCTGTCTTGCAAGGCAGCGTTGATTCATTCAAGCAAGATCTGCTCTCAAGACCAAAACACTAGACCCCACCTCCCAACACTGCCACACCGGAAATCAAATTTCTGCATGAATTTTGGTGGAAACAAACCACATTCAAACAATAGCAGATGCAATGAACAGACAAAACCATTTCCATTGTATCCCTACCAAAAATAGGTAAACTGAATCCAATCCCAAGGAAAGATTAGACCAATCAAAATTGACACTGTTCAAACTAACTGGTCTGTCATTCTAAACCATATCAAATGCATGAAAGTCATAGACAGATTGAGGAACTGTTTCAGACTGAAAGCCACTGAAGAGACATGACAGGTAAATAAAAGCCTTGATTCTGAATTAGATCTTTCAGCTATTATTATATTGAAAAAATAGTGAAACTTGAATGGGCCATGATAATTAGCTGGTAGAAACGTACCCATGTTATTTTCCTTATTTGTCATGGCATTATGGTTGTGCAGAGAATGTTCTTGTTTTCAAGAAATGTGCTCAAAATATTTTAGGGTCTTGGAATATCAGATTGGTGGCATCCTTTCTACTGGTTACAGAAATGAAATAGTGCTCTTTATTTGCACCATTGTTGTGAGTTTCAGATAGTTTTTAAAAATACTTGTAATAAAAGTTTACACTCCACTGGGTTAAGCAAAGTTTTACTTCAAAAAATCATGTTGGAAATAAATCCTCCTAGTTAAAGCCATATGTATCGAAAGAGTATATTTATAGGACTAACTTACTGCTAATTCCACACAGGTACAAGTTTTTAAATAAATCACAGAAATTCTTCTCTTACTCAACCAATATTTCACATAAAAATAATAAAAAAATAAATTATTCTAGCCTTTTAAAGATCTTTTAGGGACAGGAACACAAACAGGGTTCCATGCAGATTTCACGGCAAAATCAGTTAATTGATACAGCTGTCAGCAATACTGTCAATATAATGACATAAACTTGGAAGTCACATCCAGTTTCTATGAGAATCTTATGATCAGTTAGTGGTCAAGTATTTGTATGTGGAAATTAGCCATCATATTTGCCTCTAAGCCAGTGAACCTGTTAAGAAAAACGTTCATTTGAATTAAAGAGCTTTCCAAGCATATCAAGATAGGCTATCTTTGCCATGAATTTATTTATAGCTCTTAATTTAATCTTGAGTTATATAAATCTGGTACAAATCATGTTTGTCTTTGGTTTTAGTGTTAGTAGTAAAATGGAACACAAAGGGGATTTTTCTTTCAAAAAATTTCTAAATTCTGGCGGCACCTGTGGCTTAGTGAGTAGGGCACCAGCCCCATTTACCGAGGGTGGCGAGTTCGATCCTGGCCTCTGGCCAAACTGCAACAACAATAACAAAAAATTTTCTAAATTCTGAAATTAAACATCAAATATCAATACACAAATCAAAATGTCTGAGGTCCATGTGTTGTTTGATTGAAGCATAGCTAAGTTCACCCAAGTTATTTTCTTGATCTTCTTATCCTCACTCACCCCTGGGGATAACATACCTTTACTTTACTTTGTTGAAAAGGCAATTAAATGAGTTAGTTATTTCTGCCTTAATCCAAAAAGTCCCAAGCAGTGGTATACTAACAGTTCCTTTGGGCTTCTGAGATAATAAATCCGAGATGTAATCCCTATCTTTTGTATTCTAGAATTACATAATTGTTATTATTGAAGAGGGAGAGATTTTTCAAACTGTCAAATATTTTCTCCCAAATTATTCAATCAAAAATATTTTCTTAGGAAGTTCTGAGAAAGATCTTTCTGTACAAATATTTCTGAGACACTAGTGACTAGTGTAATTTTTCCCTAAAGCTTGTATATGCATAACATTTTGATGCTATTTAAATTGTGTAATTATGTGAGGTGATCTCCAAGTAAAACATAACATTCCAAACAGGTCATGGTAAATGTGAATTATGACTTATTTTTTTAAAACCAATGAGGAGAGGAGTATTGACTGATATCCAGAGAAGTTACTAGTGCAGAAATAACCAAAAGAGCTCAAACATCCCCAAAGAAAGGACAGAGGTAATCAATCTCCAAATAATCCTGTTTATTGATTAACCACTAATAAACTATACAATCCTATCCTTATCATGCATATCCCAATTAAACTGCCAACATCTTCAAATTTGCTGTCTTAAATATTTCATTAGCCTCCTTAAGTAGCTTATCTTCAGCCACTCTTTTTATTGTTTTTACTAAAAGATCAAAGGAAGACATGTCTTCCCATGCAAGAGTAATATCTGCCTTTGAGCTTGTTCACTCATTCACTCCACCTCATATTTATCATGGGCCTGTTATGTGGCAGCCACTCTGCTGGCAGCACAAGAGGACAGGGACCCGGCTTCCCAGAGCTCACTGGCCATTAGTGAGAAGGAGACACAGTAACTGTGAAGATGGTTGAGAAGGAAAAAGCAAGTAATCTCTGGAAACCCAGAACAGGGAACAGTAAATGAGCTGACTATAAAAGTACTCACCAAGGGATTGATGTCGGGACTTGAAAAACGAGGAAGCTTTAGAAGGATGCCCAGAGATCTGCACAGAGGAGGGCAAGGACTTGGAGTCAAGGAAAAAGGGCACTCAAAGATGTGTAATAACTTTAGTATGCTCAAACCTTTGCAGGGAGAATGGTGGTCAGGCAGTTTAGTACCGGCTGGAAATGCAAGTAACAGACAGATGGCTCAGGGCTGACAGCTAAGTCAACTTTCAGAGACTGGAATGTTTCTTAGAGAAATGGGAAGTCATTGAAGAGTTTCATTTAGGAAGTATGATTGGTTATGATTCACGTTTTTAAAATTATATATGCCTAGTAATTTTTTATTGAATGTTGAACAGAGAACAAGAGAATAATATGCAAATTTCTGAAGGATTTTTTTCTGTATAATTCTGTCATCTTTAAGATGCTTCTACAAATTCCATCCCATTTAGCCCTCTAAGTGTTGAGCTGTACCACTTTGATTCAATGAGACCCCTTTGCTCTGCCTAGAATTTCCCTCCCTGCAGCACCATTGAAAAATTGCTTCCAAATTCTCCTTGTTTCTCTATATTCAGCGATCAATCTTGAACTGCTAGTTGCCCAATGTTGAAACACAGTTGCTGCATATATTTTGTCTAGTTGTTTACTTTTTTTACTTTTTAATGGTGGAAGAATAAGTCTAGCTCCATCTGCTTCTTTGTGGAAGGCAGCCGCATCTATGCACATTGTTTCTATGTAAATTATGCGTGTTTTAGAGGCTCTGGGAGAGCCATACTCCCTCTCCCAACCTGCTCCCTTGTACCACCAATGGAAACTACTATCTCAAAGTTTTCTAAAATAATTTTAGAAGTTTCACCAAAATAAAGCAAATTTATATTTATTGTATTTATTTTACTATTGCAGAGAAATGCATGGTATTTAAAAAATAATAAAAGCAACTGTACATGATCTATTATTTTTCGTGTACTAAATTGTGTGATAAGTGCTCTTTATGAATATTTCACTTAATGTTCTACAAAGTCCTTATCAAATGGGGCATGACATTCTTGATTTTACTCATGAGGAAATACACACACTGTGGCTATTCCAAATTCCAAACAGTAGTAAGTAATATAAATAATATAAGAGCAAACTTGTTTTCCTTTCTCTTTCCATTATCTTTTTCTAATTTACTATAGGAATATCTATTAACAAAGTTAACTTTCAGGAAAGTTTAGTTCTCTGAAAAACATTCCCCTATAGTGGAAGTGTATCACTATAATTTTTTTAAATTTTATGTTAATAGATTTAGGGGAGTACAAATGGTTTTTTGTTACATGGCTTTCATCATCTTAATAGTATACATTTTCTCAAGACTTGTTTTGTTTACATTAGAAGTATGTTCTTCTAATACATTCAAAATGTTTACCCCTTTCCTAAGAACAAAACCAAACTAAGAATCAGTGTCAAACTTAACAAAATACATTCTCAGTTCCAATTAAGGCTCTGCCATTTGTAGCTGCTGTTAAGGTTTTGTGAGATTCTACATCCAAATTTGAAATTGTTTCTAAGAAGTGATAAAAAGTCTAGCATTTTATGTAGAAACATGCTGTGCTGAGAATGACTACTGTTCAAGCCTATTTTTTAAAATAAAATGGGAGAAATATAATATTCAGAGGGAGGAAAGCTAACTGTAACAAAAACTTTAGTAGCAACATTTTTAAAAACACTTGCTCATATTATTCCAGCACTAGTCAAATAAAAAAAATGGCAGAGTATTGAAAAATTTACAACTGAAAAATATTATTCAGGATAATGTCTATATTCTCAAAACCTATGAAAAAAAGTTTAGTGACAATGACAGGTGCATTAGTGAAACTAGAAATTGTAAACTTCTACTGTAGAACATATAGTTTTTGTGGGACTGTTTCATGGCTTTGTACTTCCCACAACTAATACGAAGTATAGCTGTTATGCTTTTCTTTTTTTATTTTGATTTGTTTCATTTCATTTCTCCTTTCTCATTTTCATACTTCTCAATCTATTTTTCTTTACATTTTTTTCTTTTCAATTGTGCATATTTACGGGGTACAGTGTGATGTTTTGATATATATTCATGTTATAGCTGACTGATATATCCATCCTCTCACAAACATCATTTTTTTTCATCAGCCAGATTTTTCTTTTTCTTTCTTTTTTTTTTAATCATTTGGGATTCATTGAGGGTACAAAGAATTAGGTTACACTGATTGCATTTGTTAGATAAAGTCCCTCTTATAATTGTGCCCTGCCCCCAAGAGGTGTGCCCTACATGACTCTCTACCCCTCCTTTCTCCCCCTTCCTGTTCTCTCCTCCCTGTAGGAGTGCCTTATATTAGCTCATCAACTGCCTTCGTATTAGAATTGCGTACATTGGATTCCTGCTTCTCCATTCTTGTGATGCTTCACTAAGAGGAATGCATTCCACCTCTATCCAGGTTAATACGAAAGGATGTAAAGTCTCCATCTTTTTAGTGGCTAAACAGTATTCCATGGTATACATATACCACAGCTTGTTAATCCATTCCTGGGTTGGTGGGCATTTAGGCTCTTTCCACATCTTGGCATTTATAAATTGAGGTGCAACAGACAGACTAGTGCAAATGTCCTTATGGCAAAATGATTTTTTTCTCTTTTGGGTAGACGCCTAGTAATGGAGTTGCAGGATCAAATGAGAGATCTAATTTGAGTTCTTTGAGGATTCTCCATACTTCCTTCCAAAAAGGTTGTATTAGTTTTCAGTCCCACAAGCAGTGCAAAAGTGTTCCCTCCTTTCCACATCCGCACCAGCTTTGAGACTTTGTGATGTGAGCCATCTCACTGGGGTTAAGTGATATCTCAGGATAGTTTTGATTTGCATTTCTCTGATAATTAGGGACGTTTTCTCAAATGTTTGTCAGCCATTTTTTCTGTTTTCTTTAGAGAAGCTTCTATTCATGTCTCTTGCCCAGTGATATATGTAATTTTTTAATCTTTTTTTTTTTATTGATTTGAGTTCCCTATAGATTCTAGTCATCAAGCTTTTGTCTGATTCATTATATGCAAATATCTTTTCCTATTCTGAAAGTTGTCTATGTGCTTGGTTGTTGTTTCCTTAGCTGTACAGAAGCTTCTCACTTTAATTAAGTCCCTTTGGTTTATTTTTATTGTTTTTGCAATTGCCACAGAAGTGTTCTTCCTAAAATCTTTCCCCAGGCTGATATCTTCAAGTGATTTCCCCATAGTTTCTTTGAGGATTTTTATTGTTTCATGCCTTAGATTTAAGACTTGTATTCTTCTTGAATCAATTTTAGCAAGTGGTGGGAGGTGCGGGTCCAGTTTCAGTCCTTTGCGTGTGGTTATCCGGTTCTCCCAACATCAGTTATTGAATAGGGATTCTTTTCCCCAATGTATGTTCTTGTTTGGCTTATCAAAGATCAGGTCGCTGTAAGATACTAGTTTCATCTCATGGTTTTCTATTCGGTTCCAAATGTCAATATCTCTATTTTTGTGCCAACACCATGGCCTTGTACTATTGCTGAAAGTCTGGCAGGGTGATGATACCCCTGGCTTTGTTTTTATTGCTAAGAAATGCTGTGGCTATACAGGTTTTTTTTTTTTTTGATTCCATACAAAATGAAGAATTACTTTTTCCAAATCTTGAAAGTATGATGATGGTATTTTAATGGGGATTGCCCTGAACCTGTAGATTGCTTTGGAAAGTATAGACATTTTGACAATATTTATTATTCCCAGCCACGAGCATGGTATTTTCTTCCATTTGTTAATATCTTCTGCTATTTCTTGTTTAAGGGTTTTGTAATTTTCTTTGTAAAGGTCTGTCACCTCTTTTATTATATATATTCCTAGGCATTTCGTTTTGTTTGAAGCTACTGTGAAGGGAATTGTGTCCTTTTTATTTTTTTTCTATTTCTTAGTTAGAGAGAGAGAAAATAGATGAGAGACAGAAGAAGATGAAGGAAAGATAAAATAATAACCAGTACCTTTCTTGACTTTATAAACAGGCTATTAGAGCTGATTTCTGTAAGAGCTATTCACCTAGAGTTATGTCTTATTTCTGTATAGGTAAATAATATAAAAAGCAGGGCAAAGCAGATCTGGCCATGAACCCTAGGACTGAGTCTCTGCATACTGGGCTGACCACAGAAGGACACGTTTTCTTATTCTAGGCAGATGTTAAGTAGTCCCAAAGGTGCCTGTATAATTGTAGATGAAGTAACAGAGTAGAGAATGTGAGATGCCTCCATCACAAAAGTGGTGGTAGTAGAATAATAGTATTATAACCACTGGTTTTATGAGACTGAACCAATCCTTGGTGGGAACTCCTAAGACCAGAGACTGAGCCACTGTGGCCCAGGTAGAATGGCTTTTACCCAGGACACTCCACTACCTGGACCTGGTGCCCTTTTGTCCTGATGGTCCTTCTACACTGTTACTTAGCCAAGAGAAAGTGGACATAAACGTGCAATGACTATAAAAAGTCTGAAAGAATTCCAGGCATCTCAGAGGAATTGCAGCATCACTCTTATTACAAAAAGGTAATGGAAACAAACTAATGCTAATGGCTATCAACTGAGTGTCCACTAAAAAGGCAATGTTCTAGAAGACTATACATACACATTTAAAAATATCAACATTTCTCTGGAAAGTTATATTATTGCAAGTTTCCATGTTAGAAAATTAAGTTTTTCCAGGTTATATAACCTTCCAAATCCAGACCTAGTAAGATCATTTACCATATATAGTGATCACCATTTTGTTAATCATGTAACAAAGAAATCAAAGAAACTGATAGAAGAGATAGAAGAGAAACTGAGAATATCATCATTTTCTTTATCTGTGTAATGCAGAACTGTGTCATTGTTCATAGCCATTTACCCAGATATTTCATCAAAGCTCTATGTACAAATATTTTGAAGTATGTTTATGATTTAAAAAAATCTCTGGGATCAGCCTACAATTCTAACAGAATGGTAATACATTAAAATAGTATATTCACTATTTAAAAAGATATAGCTATAACAATCCACAGTGTTAAGATTTTATAAAAATATAAGATCAATTCTCTGATACTTACATAAACAAAATAAGGTATATGATTGTCATGGTATAAATAGACAATTGTAGAAAAGAGGTGGAGTGGTAAGCAGGCCAAAAGATAATCAGACGTCTTGGAAAGAAGGCAAAAAAAAAAACAGTGAATAATAAAATATCAGCAATATCTAGAGGGCAATTGGAATATTTTCTTTTATTTTCTTCATGTCCCATATTTCCCAAAATATATTCATAATAAATTTAACATTTTTACCTAAATACATATATATATATACATAGGTACGTTCATGATTAAATTTGAGTCAATATGGTCCGGTTTGTGGAAAGGCAATTCTTAGTAAATTATTCCATTTATAACTTAAAACATTTCTGTAAGTAAAGGGATATTAAAGAGAGCCATTCGAAACTAACATTTACTTTGGCTATGCCATGCCAAAAAGAACAAAAATCCCCACAAAATCAGTGTCAAGAAAACTCCACTTTCTTTTTGAGGAAAAGAAAAGAGTATTGAGTGACTATTTGCTACTACTTGGTACACAATTTTAATACAATTCCGCTGCTCTTGTACTTGTCTTCCTCTGTCAAGCCTAGGAGAAGCAGGCATTCTAATTACAGAAAGGTTGAAAAGCTCAAATGCTAGGGTGGCTTGTGTTGTCAACATGTAGCAAAGACAAAGAGTCATCCCTCTAGGGACATTTTGACAATTACCAAAACCAAGCACTTAGGAAAAACTCAAGAAAGAACTGCTGACTAAAACACACACACACACACCACACACAGACACACACACCCCACCACACACAGAGAGAGAATGTTGGGGAATGCACTTAATTATGTTTTGACCATTTTCTTTTAAATTTGCTCTTAAATATCATCAGTAATAAGTAATTATTTTTCACTGGTTGTAATGTAGATTTTTTTGTGATATTGACAGAGTCAGAACCTAAATCTGCTTTCTTCTCAATTTATAAATGACAGTTGTCAGCCATACTCATTTTTCAAGTGCAAACTTGGTGATCTTCTCACTTTTCACTGGAATTAATTAAACGTTTCCTTCCTTGTTCTCCACTGTACTTCTAAAACTTTCATCATAACATACTTTATAGTTTGTCTGTCTCCTTACTAGATTATAATGTGCCCAGAGTCACATCTGATTAACTACAAGTGTTCCACAGCTCAAAGTACAGTAAGAGTCTCTTGTACAAATTTGTTGTTTATAACTTTTATAAAATTAATGGAGTTTTGTGCACATTATGGCTTAGATCACATGACCATCTGTCACATGATGGTAGCCTAACAAAATCATAGAAAATCAACTGAATTCAATATGATGTAATGAAAAAATAGTATTTTAATTTTTCTTAGTTATTTCAAGATAAATTACATTTTATCATCTCACTTTATCCACTTAAAACTCTTATGACTTAAGTAGAATGGGTATCATTAGCCCAATTTTACAAATGAAGACACCAAGTCTCAAAAAGTTTAAGTGATATGACCAAATTTACATATCAAGTATTTATAAAACTGGAGCTTGTACTTAAGTCTCAAAATTTCTTGGTAAGTATCAGTACCATACATCAAAGTTTAGCATTTGATAAAAATCAGTCTTTGGTAAGTACTTGAAAAGTATATTCTCTAGTAGAAAATATAAAGATGTATTTATGCAATTATTCACTTGGCCTCTATTACATGTTATATATATGTGTGTGTGTGTGTGTGTGTATAATGTTAAATTAACCTTAGGAAAAAGGTTTATTTCAAGTTCCATACTAATATGATTGATAAATTTTGCCAATATTACAAAGTAAAAATGAAAAGTTTTCAAAAAACAAATACATAAAAATGGTAAACTTGTCCTTTTGTGTAAGTGAATGTAGTCTGCAATGCAGAAGAGCTATTTTTTAATATTTATTTATTTTTTGAGATAGAGTCTCACTTTGTTGCCGAGTGCTATGGCATCACAGCTCACAGCAACTTCAAACTTTTAGGCTTAAGGGATTCCCTTGCCTCAGCCTTCCAAGTAGCTGGGACTATAGTCACTTGCCACAATGCCTGGCTAGTTTTTTCTATTTTTAGTAGAGTCAGGTCTCACTCTCTTTCAGGCTGCACTTGAATTCCTGACCTCAAGCAATCCAGGCAGTCCTCCCAGAGTGTTAGGATTACAGGCCTGAACCACCAAGCCCAGTGAGAAGAGCAATTTTTAAAATCTCAAGGAGTGTTCAATTTATACTTAGGCTGACTTTATCTTTCAGAGGTCAATTTGAGGAGAAACAGAGGTCTGGCAGCTGCCAAAATCTGAATGCATCGATTCAGCAAGTTGCTACTATAAAGAGAAATGACAAATAGGGGTGATGGGAAAAAGTGACCACATCATTTAGTTCAAATGTCTTCAATTTAGAGGGACATTTACATTCTGCTCAAATCCACCCACGCTGAAAAAGACATGGAGATGGAGAGAGAACCTGGGGTCTCATAAGTGTAAAGTTAGGCAAAAGAAGGAAGAGGAGGCGGAGAGGAAGGGGCGAAAAGAAAAGGAGAAGAAGGGAAGGAAAGGAGAGAGGAAGGAAGAGAGAAGGGAGGGAGGAAATTAGGAAGGAGGGAAAGAAAGGAAAAGGAAAGGGAGAGAATGGGGGGGAGGGAGACCGCTCGGGTTCAATTCCATCACAGCTAGTGTCACCGTACCCTCAAACTGTGTGAGTTACCATGGCTGGAAAACCTCAGCTATAGACTTATTTTACGCAAGAAACATCTCACAGAACATGTACTGGGCATACAAGAAACCTGAACCCCTGTTACTCTACTGCGCTGTTGTTCACTCAGTTTCTAGAAATTGAAGACAGCATTTGACCTGAGTGTTTAAACTTTATAGTATAAAAGAAGAATAAAACAATGTAATACATTTATAGTGAATGCCAAAATGCACATCACTAGCGATACTTTGATTTCCTGAATAAAAGTTTATTATTCTAATGATTTGATAAAGTAAGGTATGAGTTTTCACAATTTATATAGCCTGAGAAGAATAGTCTGATTTTATTATAAGTTGTATTTTGATTTTTATTTTAAAAGACATTCAGATGAGATTGCTATTTAATTTTCAACGAAACAAAATTCAGACTTAATAGCAAATTCATTTTTCAATGTCAAAGGTTGTCATCCTGGTTCAGCACCCGTAGCACAGTGGTTACAGCACCAGCCACATACACCAAGGCTGGTGGGTTTGAATCCAGCCCAGTCCTGCTAAACAATGACCACTGTAACAGAAAAATAGCTGGGTGTTATGACAGGTGCCAGTAGTCTCAGCTACTTGGGAGACTGAGGCAAGAGGATCACTTAAGCCCAAGAGTTTGAGGTTGCTGACGCCACAGCACTCTACTGAAGGCGACATAGTGAGACTCTGTCTCAAGAAAAAAAAAAGCATGTCATCCTTAAATACCTTAACTGCTATTTAATAGGACTCAGTATGAAGCCTTACTCAGGTTCAGAACTAAATTATAATGTTGAGGGAAAAGAAGACATGTTTTTCCACCAGGAAAAAACAGTGTATAAACGTTAGAAGTATAAGGAGGAAGAGCTAAATGTGGTAGAAGGTGGAACTTTTAAATTTTTGGAGGATCCCAACAAAGAAATGGGCTCCCATGAGAAAGAGTTGGTTCTACCTCACTGAAAGCGCTCAAGCACTGGCCTAATTGTCATTTTTAGAAAGTTGTAGAAAGCTTCCTGGAGATGAATGAGTTGGTAATCATAGTCCTCTCAAAGATTCTATATTTATCAGTCCCTGTAAAGGAAGCAGCACGTTGACCTTGAAATCACACAGACCCCGCTTTCAATCCTGGCAGCACGGCTAATGAGTCATGTGACATGGGAGACACAGTCTTACCGTCTTCACTTCCTGCCCCATCAATTAAATGTGCCTAGTAATACCCCAAATAAATACAAGCATTAAATGAGATAAGGCATCTATAAAACATGATCTTAACCTTTCAGTATCAGCAATTATAGACTTGCAAATATTCAGGACTGTGTAAGTTTATTCTAATGACTCCTGGTAAAGAAGAGGTGGCCAGAGAAATGGCCATGCTGCCTTGGATAGTAAATGAAGAGCTCAGGATTATTCCATAAGAGCCGTTCTCCCAACAGGCATACAGTGGTCTGATGTCGTCTCTGAGAAATCATCCAGGAGGACATTCACAAGGTGTCAACTCTTCAAACATCTATGGCACCTCCTTCTCAGCTATTCTTATACAACTCTGTTGATTATCAAGGAAATGTGAGTGGCAATAATATATAGCATTTGCTTTATTTAGAAATGCAATCACTTTAGTCAAAGCCCACTGGGTAGAGAGTGAACAATTACAGAAAGTGTCATGGTAGATGAACCACCCTCCCACCAAGGGCACTCCCCTCACAAGGTAGGGCTATACCAAAAAGCCTTCTTCTGAGGTCCCAGGTTATTCATACGGGTATAACAGATGATTGGCAGAAAAAGAATTTAATAGCACTCCAGCTAGACACAAAGACAAAGGTTGCCTCAGTTTCTATAGATGACCTAATCATTCTTAGTTCTCTTCCCCTGTTTTATCGGATCAGATTTGATGTGGGGGAGAACTCATTCGTCTTGTTCTGCTTTCTGAGATGACAGGCAATGTCAATGGATTTGAGCATTTCAGTGAGAAGGCCCACTCACAATGTTCAGCTATTCCCAATCCACACCAGTTAAATGTGACTTTAATATTAGCTGCATAGGAATTTCCGTAGGACAACCGCTAAACCTGTTCTGTTCCAGAGGCACTGGGACTCAGCTGAACCTAAACCGATCTTCTATAATGACACAATGATAAAACCACACAACCAAGCATTGTCCCCCAAATCCACTTTATACCATGCCCACCAGTGACAGTGAAAGAAAAATCTCTTTAAATGCCACTGTCACTCTTCTCTGAAGTTCCTTTTTATTCTTCTAAGTTTCCAAGTCCCTCTGTACGTAGACTTGTAGATCATATAACCTGTACTAAAATGATTAATAGTAACTTCACCAATGTAATATTTCTAAACCCTTATTTAACTATCAGTTTGAAATATCTAATCAAAACCATTACATGCATAAAGTACTTAGCACAGTAGGAAGTATACAGCAGGTGCTCAAAAATGTAATCGCCATTATTATCTTGCAATCTAGAATATACTCTATGTGAGAGTAACTTTTATGTGTCAATTTTATTGGGTTAAGGAATAACATTATTTCTGGGTGTACCTATGAGGATATTTCTGGAATAGATCAGCATTTGAATCAGTAGACTGAGTAAAGAAGATCTATGCTCACCAATGTGAGCAGGCGTCATCCAACTTATTGAGGGGTCAAATGGAAGAAAATGGCAGAGGAAAGGGGTCGAATTCTCACTTCTTCTGGAGCTGGCACATTCATCTTCACCTCTGGTCTTTGAGTTTGGGGACATACTCTGGCACCCCCTTCCACATCTTTAGCTTTAGACTGAGACTGGCACTATCAGCTCCCCTGTCTCTCCAGCCTTCACACTCTGAGTTATACCACTGACTTTCCTGGCCCTTCATTTTAATTCAGCCATGATGATTTCTATATCTAAAGTACTGGTTCAACCTGTTTATATTCATTAGCATAACTGAAATATATGGATTTATATAACCTTATTTTGTTGAATTTTCCCTGCTCATTTTTAAGTTCACTATTCCAAACATCATTTATTCTCTTTTTCTTCTGTATTTTGGAGGTAACATAATTAGTTTCTATGGCTTTCATGTTTCTGTAATAGAGATAGATTCATTTATGGGTAGAAATATAATTACTCTATTTTCCTACTAAAATTTAAAATTAATTAAAATCTCTGTATTCCTTCCAGTCAAAGCAAGAACATTATTATCTGGCTTAAACACCCTCAAAACTGCATTCCTCCATCTTTAATAATATCTAAAATTTTAGTTACAGCTATATTTTAGCACATAGCAAATTTTTGCTCTTATCAGGAGTCAAAGAGAATTACCAAAAAAAAAAAAAAAAAAATTACCATCCATCTTTGATCTGTATTCTCTTTTTACATATGACCAATTTTTATTATTTTCTGGGTTTATTTCTTGCTAACACATTGGTTTTAGTGGAATTTTTAGTAAGTTTGCACAAACGGTAAATTTCCTGTTTTGTGTTGTGTTTATTCAACCTTGTTCTGACACCAATTCTCTGACACTAACTGGATTTCTTGCAGTTCAACTCAATTTTAACACTAACTAACTAAGTCAACACAAGGTTTATTTCTTACTCTGAATTTTTTATGCATTTATGTTTATGACTCGTGGTGAATTGCCAGCATATATTCATATAAATCCACAGAGTAGGAAAGACATGATTAGAAGAAGTCATAAGATTCCAGATATTTCAAAACCACCTGTCAATGGCATTGTTGACTCTCCACCACTAATGACTTACATTTTCAACAGAACAGCAAGTCCTCCAGCTTTGTCCTTCTTAAATGATTTCAGGCCATTTCCACAAAGAGCTAGTGAGCCAACTATTCCCTTTCCAAAGGGGACTTAATGAATAAAGAATTGCAGAGTGGAAATAAAAAGGAGCAAAGTTGTGTTTTCATCTGTATTGTTCATATCCGTAATTAGTGTATTACATCTGGGGAAAGAAGCACAGAAAAGGTCTCAGGTGGAGCTCGGGTGTGATGAAATGCTCCCTATGTGAAGGAGTTGAGTTTAGACAAAAGGAGAAGTTGTGAAGATTAAAAAAGAAAAAAAGTAAAATGGGCCGGGGAGTATGAACATCTACATCTAATGGTTGCCTGTCCCAGATTATTTTTAGTCTATACCAAGTTTCAGACAGGTGATACAATTGACAGGAAATTCAATTAAAACTGTGAAGAAGATTTAAAGCTAAATGAAGAATAGTTTATTTTAGAATGACAAATTGTGGCAAAATACGGATGTGCAGGAAGACAGCATGTCATAATATCAGATCCTCAAATGAGATTTTACAGAGACAAAGAAATGTTTCAAAAGGAGAGAAGGTGAGGCATGTGAGTTTGCTTTGTACAGGAGAAAGGATTCAATGCACAGGAAGAAGTGAGGGGAGTTTGTACCACATGCCAAGTACTGCAGAGGAACCATTGTCCGCAGGCTTCAGGGATCAGAAGGAGGCTTTGCAGCTCAGCTTGTGTTGGACTGGACTCACAGGTGGAGCATTCAGGATAGAAAATCTCAGTGCAATTTAGGACAATTATTCATAATTGGTTCAAATGAGTTTTTCAGTACACTATTGTTTGATACTTGGGCATATAATTACTCACTTTTGAAAACATAAATTTTCATGGAGTTGCTAATTGTTCCAAGATACTCTTGATAATCATCCTAAAGAACTCAGTTGTCAGATTCTGGCCGGGCATATGCAAAATCAAGTTGAAAGGTAAAATTATTATGTGGAAAAGTCAAAAGAAACAGAATCATCTGAACTCTTTAGGGTATTAAAGAACCCTGTGACAATGGGCATGAATTTTCCTTTCATTTCATTTGTATTCACCAAACACTCTAAAAACAAATAGCCCCGTAGTTTGGGGTGATTCCAACTCCAGCAGGTGTGGGCCACCTGTCCCATCCTAGTAGCGAGAAATCAATCCTCAAGGAGGCCCAAGAAAACAGGGATTATTTTTGGATTTCTTACACCTTTAGAAAGGAAATACCTTAATAAATCTAAATAAGATGTATTGGAACTACGAAATAGACTGCAGATATATGTGGATTTTGAGAAGTTAGTGCACAGCAAAATTTCTGTGTAATAAATGAGAGACTAACTATGGGGAGAATAATCTTTCAGTATTTCTAATTCAAAATATACTTTCTGTGAATGATCTAAGTCGCTTGACAGCCAAGGTGTCTCCACCTATTTTCTTGAAGCATACTTAAAGCTTTCCTTACCGCCAGGGCCTCCTCTAGAGGTAACTCATGTCTGAAGCCTTATGCTCCTAATAGCATTCCGTTAGCTTAAATCAGCACTACTCAGTGTTGGTCTCGACGCTAGCACTGTCAGTATCACCCAGGAACCTGCTACAAATACAGGTCTGCTACGTATTATGACATCCCATTTAGACCCACTGAATCAGACATGCTGGGAGTAGAGCCCAGCAGGTAGTAGTTTGTTGCCCTCACTTGAGAACCATTAGCTTAAACCATGAACAACTTCCATTAAATCACTTATCTGAGAAGTGATGCATTAAGTGATGCATTAAGTCATGCATTAAGCAATCATAGCCCACTTATACATACACAAAGGTATAGTAGTGTGCACTGAGCACGGAGCCTGAGAATAAAATCTGACTCCGTTGTGAAAGAGTTAAATGAGAAAGATCTCTTGGCACCAAGAGCAATGGACTGATCATTCCAGAACCAGAATCCTGGGGCAGACTTCAGACACGAGGAAGGCTTCAGGCTAGCAGTAACCACAAAAGTCAATGAAAAAGGATGGCCCAGGCATTGCACATTGTCCCCGCAGATAAGATTTTCAATAATCTGTTGTTGGCAGCACTTTACTAGTCCCCGAACCAAATAAACAGCACAATCAATAGTCCATCCACAAAGTATATACATTTGTAAATATGTGCATATATGTGAACATTCATATATTTTAAGAGCTGATAATAACAAAAACTGTGTTAAGCAATATACGTCTTCATGGGTATGTGTTTGTCTGTGTTTGTGTATTTGTGTGTGCGTTTCTTGGGCTTTGGTTTTCTTGAGCTTATTGGATTAGTGAGCTTATAGTTTTCTTCAAACTTGGACAATTTGTGTCTCTTTTTAAAGTCTTCTGAGGAACTCCAATTACAGATATAGTTGGCAATTTGATTTAGTCCCACAGTTTGCTGATGCTCATGTTGTACACTATAAATATATAATTTTTGTCACTCTAAATAAATAAATGAATATAGAGTGACAAAAATTTAGAGTGACAAAAATTGTATATATTTATAGTGTACAACATGATGTTTTGAAATATTTGTACATTCACAAATGCCTAAGTTGAACTAATTAGCATGTGCATTAACTCAACATATTTATTATTTATTGTGTGATGAAAATACTTAAAATCTACTCCCTCACCAATTTTCAAGCAGACAATACATTGTTATTAACTATAGTCAACATCCAGTACAATGGATCTCTTGAACTTACTCCTCCTAACTGAAATTTTGCATACTTTTACCAACTTCTTGCCATCTCCCCACAACCCTTGTCAACCACCATTCTACTCTCTACTTTTATGAGTTCTTTTTTTCGATTCCTCATATAGGAAAGATCAATGTGGTACTTGTCTTTTAGTACCTGAATTATTGTGTCTGTTTACTGTTTGCTTTTTTAGTTATTTCTCTGTTTCTTTTTGTATAGTTTACTACTGGAAAATGTTCTCCTGCAATATTTAATATGCCACTCATCTCATCTGGTGTGTTTTTTATTTCATGAATAGTGACTTTCATCTCTAATAGTTTGATTTTGGTCTTTTTAAATATTTTTAATGTTTCACATTTTTTTTTCAGACAGTGTCTCACTTTGTCACCCAAGGTACAGTGCCATGGCAACATAATTCACAGCAACCTCAAACTTCTGGGAGTCTTCTGGTTGAGTCTCTGGAGTTCTCTAAGTATAAGATCGTATTATTGGCAAAGAACGAGAGTTTGACCTTCTCTGTCCCTATTTGAATGCCCTTTATGTCCTTCTCTTGCCTGATTGTATTAGCTAGAACTGACAGCACTATGTTGAATAGCAGTGGCAAAAGGTGGACATCCTTGTCTGGTTCAAGTTCTAAGTGGAAAAGCTTTCAGTTTTACTCTATTCAGAATGATATTTGGGGTGGGTTTGTTGTAAATGGCATCAATCAATTTAAGAAATGTGCCAAGCTGCCGGGAGATCCACCCTACCTGGTGATTCAATCCCAGCTGCTGGATGCTGTTCAAGGTTACTAGCTCACTTAAGCCCTTCCAAGGCAGCTCCAGTGAACACTTCAGTCCAAAATCAACAAACTGCAGGACAGCCCTTTCCTGTCTCTAGTCCTCTCTGGAAGGGCAAGCCAGCCTGCCTCTGCCCTTCCCTGGCCTTCTGTGCGTGCTGGTCTTCCTCAGCTCCAGACCTCTCCATTAGCTCCTGGAGTCCCCTACTGCTTCACTGTGCCCCCAGAGTTATGTTTCTGGCTAAGTTCCCCAGCCAGAGGTGGCTGGAGTCCTGTCTGCCCTGTCTCACTTCGCATCACCTATAACAAGATGTCTCTAGTCCGACATCTTGCTCCACCCTCTGGTGCTATATTTTTTTTCAGATTACATATTATGATCTAACTGAAAAAGTTTTTGACTCTCATTTTTAGTACTTTGTTTAAACTATCTTGTCTGTCAAAATGCAGAGCACTTTTCTAAAGCATTTAAGTACTTGCTCTAGTATTTGAACTTAACTAAAATTGGTCCTTGGCTTTTATAACAAAACAAAACATATTTAAGAAGCATATGTATAATTGATGTTTCTGATTTATTAAAAAGACAAAGTATTTAAAATTTTAGAAGTTTCTGGGCCGGCCACATACACCAAGGCTGGCAGGTTCAAACTTGGCCTGGGCCAGCTAAAACAATGACAACTGCAACAACAACAACAAAAAATAGCCGGGTGTTGTGGCAAGTGCCTGTAGTCCCAGCTACTTGGAAGGCTGAGACAAGAGATTCACTTAAGCCCAAGATCTTGAGGTTGCTGTGAGCTATGATGCCACGGCTCTCTACCAAGGGTGACAGCTTGAGACTCTGTCTCAAAAATAATAATAATAATAATAATGATGATAAATAAATAAATAAAATTTCAGAAGTTTGATACTTCTAAACATGTAATAATTATATCTTCCAAGCAAAATGAAAATGTGTAGTGTGCATTACAATTTTGGGTGCATGTCTGAACCTTTTTGAAAACTATGATCCATAAAGTTATTTTAATGGATAGTAAAGTTTCAGACTATAGAAAAGTGATTGGGAAATAAATTTTATAAATTCACACTTTCAAAATTTGGCCTTTGCATTTTATCTATACATATTTCTCAAGAAGCAATGCATTTCTTTTTTTTTCCTTTCCAATAGCTTTAAATTAAAACCATATACTTCATTATTATTGTTTTTCATTTCCTAACTCTTCAATTTTAGGTCATTTAATTGCCCTTTGCAATCAACTTTAACAAAATCTATTAGAATTCAGAGTTGCTACAAGGAATAAGTGGCTGGGATGCCTATAAAATCAGGAGGACTCTTAGAAGAAGGACATGTTTTAGGTCTAATTTTCAATCTTAGTTCTAAACTACCCAAAACGCCAGCTGCACTTATATCTCTGTGTGTTTGTTTGGAACTTAAAAGTTTTTTCTTCTTTCAAAAGTGTGCGCCTATGAGATACTCCTCTAAATTGTGTATCAGTTTACTCAGGAATTAATAAACAGCCACTTGAGAGGTTGTCTCTTCATAGATAGACAGGTGGGGAGAGAAATGGAAGGAAGAGGCTGAAATGGGTACAAAAACTAAAAGCAGATGAAATAATGTCAAGGGCAAAGTTGCCCTCCTTTACTATTTGCCTAACCCCAGGTGAAGGTTAATTTAGGTTCCTGACTGAATGAAGGAATCCCCACAGAACAATTAAGCATTGCTTCCAGTGCGTCTGTGACAGGAAAAAAATTGCTGTCAAAGCTGGGGACTGAGTGGGGAAGTGGACAGTTATAATGCAATCGAGTGGGGCCCCAGGTGGAACAAAAAGGGCAGAGGAAAAAACAATTTCCTTCCTTCTGAGGCTGGGACACTCTTCTCCTGTCCTCAAACATCGTAACTCCAGGCTTTTCAGACTTTGAACTCCATGACTTAACACCAGCAGCTCATGGTCTCCCAAGCCTCTAAACAGAATTGCAACACCAGCCTTGCTGGTTCTGATGCTTTCAGACTTGGTCTGAGCCCTGCTGCTGACATCCGGGGTCCCCAGCTTGCGATGGTCTGTGATGAGACATTTTAGCCTCTATAATCACGTGAGCTCATTCCCCTAATAAATTCTGTTTTATCTATCTATCTGTTCATATTTTATTGGTTGTGCCTTTCTGAAGAACCCTGACCTATACAGCCCACTCCTTTGTCGTAACACTGCCCAGTAAGTGAATTAGCTTTCAAACATCAAAAATAAAAAAAACAATAATCCTGTTCTCAACCAGCTTTGCAAACCTGAAGTATCAGGAAAATACACAAAGCAAATACTAATATGACAACGAGCCATATTTAGTGATAGCAAAAAGATCTGAAATCAAAAATACACAATTAATTCTTCTTGGTTAATGAGAAGAATCTCAGAGAAGTCATATACATGTATCTTACCTTTAGTTAGTATTACTTGGCGCTCTAAGGTTTTCACAAATACTATTTCACTTCATCCTTACCACAATTGTGAAAGGTTGAAATCATTTTATCCCTTAAAAATTAAGGATAAAGGCTCGGCGCCTGTGGCTCAACGGGCTAAGGTGCCAGCCACGTACACCTGAGCTGGTGGGTTCGAATCCAGCCCGGGCCTGCCAAACAACAATGACGACTGCAACCAAAAAAATAGCTGGGCGTTGTGGCGGGCGCCTGTAGTCCCAGTTACTTGGGAGGCGGAGGCAAGAGACTCGCTTGAGCCCAGGAATTGGAGGTTGCTGTGAGCTGTGATGCCACAGCACTCTATCCAGGGTGACAGCTTGAGGCTCTGTCTCAAAATAAAATAAAATAAAATAAAAATAAAAAAAAGAAAGAAAAGAATCCATACTGACCCAAACTACAAAGAATTCAGCCATGCTTTAAAATAATGATGCATTTAATTTATCTGAAGACTATCTGCATAGATTTGAAAAATGGTAGCCCACTAGAGTAGAAGACAGAATACTGCTTCAGTCCACACTCACTCCTGGGTGCAGGAAATGTCATCTAGACACTTAATGAAACTCTTGTCTCCTCTCCCAAGGTACAGAGAATGTCTCATTTATGGTACTCATTTAACTTTTCAAAGATACATGCCTGATCCTCCCAAATGTGAAGGAGGTTACTTACACGAGCCCACCGTCAGATACTCTGAGAGTTTGGGGTGTGACCAATCAACATGAACAGTAACAGTAAATTCCAGTTCAACTGTCCCGTGGGCCAGTGATCTGTTTTGTCGCTACTAAAAGAAGGAAGGCTACTAGGCACAACTGGATGTAAGAAAACCTGCTCTAAGAGTCATTTGCCCCCTAGCATCACAACCCCCAGAAGGAGAGATCCCAGGGGCGGCAGCAGCTCAGCCAGTGGCCAAGTGTCCCTGCCCTGCACCCTGCCACCTCCTTTACCTGTTCCAGGCTGAGCTGGAGCTCAGCTGCAGAGCTTGACGAGTGGCCTGGAATCGGGGCAGGTCACTGAGCACCGGTGAGCTCATGAAGCGTGGTCTGGGCCTGCGGAAGGAGCCCATCTTGTGGAACTCGACGGGCAGAATGGGAGCGAAGCCGCGGGTCATAAGTCCAGGTGAGGGTTCAGCTTTGCCTCTAGGACCAGAAGGTTCCACTGCCCAGGAAAAGGGCTTCTCCCAGGGTTGCCTTCCCCGCCCTCAGGCTTTCTTAAAACCACAAATTAGCCAACACCTGAAAAGAGAGGGCAGCTTTTACTGAAAACTCCTGGTCTGTGGAGGAGACCAAGTCTTAGAGGAAGTTGGCTGGGACTTTCCAGCCAAACTATCTTAAAAACAACTCCAGGATCCAGCAATACAATAGCATCTAGTTTTTGAGGGTTCCCATTCCTAAGTTTTTATAGGTTTGTTTCTGGGTATAACAGTGTGGCCATCCGAAAGTGGGAAGATAGTTCTGTGCGGCCAGGTTGAGGCCAGTCCTGCAGAAAAATGATGTCTGAGCTGTACATGACCCTGGTTCCCACGTGTACCCATCACTTTGGGCAGTGTGGAAGCCCACAATATTGGGGGCTCTGGTTCCACGTGTACCCATCACTTTGGGCAGTGTGGAAGCCCACAATATTGTGTAATAAGAGATCAATTTTTTCTTTTGTCAGAGAAAGTGTCTCACTATGTTGCCCAGGCTGGAGTGCAGTGGCATGATCATAGCTCAAAGAAGCCCCCAACTCCTGGGCCCAAGTAAACCTGCCCCCTCAGCCTCCTGAGTAGCTGGGATCACTGATGTGCATCACACCTGGTTAATGTTTTTCTTTTTTTGTCTTTTGGAAAGATGAGATCTTACTATGTTGCTCAGGTTGGTCTTAAACTCCTGACCTCAAGCAATCCTCATGCCTGGGCCTCCCAAAATGCTGGGATCAAGGCATGAGCCACTGTGTCCGACCAGATATGACTGTTAAAAAATGCCTTCAGGAGAACACAAGAATTCCTTGTCCTGGTATCAGAGACATTCCCTGGTACACCCTTACCATGCCAGTCCGTGTGTATTGCTCAGAATTTCCCAAAGCATCAGAACTCTTCGCTCAGGCACCAACGCTCACCCTCCCTTCCCCACTGCGTGCTCATTCATTCTGTCAGGACCCTCTCACAGAGTGTTTACTATGTAGTGACCACTCTGAGCACCTAGAGATTTCTCAGACCAAGTCCTTACCCTCAAAAAGCCCAGTTCAGGGGGAAGATGACTGTCTATTGGTGTACTCACCAATGCAGTATTTACTGAGTCCTAGCTAAGCACAGGACTCAGGCACTGGAGATGCAACGATGACACCAGAGACACCAACAGGCACCCCTGCATACCGTGCTTAGTCCTCCCCCCAGGCTTCTGATCATGCCTACTGCTCCCCTGCCCAGAATTGCCTCCCTGGTCCTCTCTGCTTATCTGAGCCCAACTTACCCTGCAGGGTTGGGTACAAAGAAATTGTTTCCTTGTAGCAGTTCCTGGGAGACTTTCTGGCTTCATAGGTAAAGGCTTAACATGAACCTGGGTTCGAGTCTTAACTGCATGACTTTGGACACACTGAGTCTAAAGTTCTCAGCCGTTCCCAGTGCCAACCTCCCAGAACCGCTGCACGATGCAATGAGACCATGTGACTTGCCCAGTAGAATGCAGAGCCCAGGGCCTCAGGAACCGATCAGCTTTGTTCAGGTGGGTCTCTTTCTCACGTTGGCACCCACAGACCTGTAATTTCTGTCTCTTACTTAAACAAATGACTTAAAATGAGTTTTGGAACTCACCAGAGTGAAGGACATCAAGAAACACCTCCAAGGTCACAGTCACGTTTTTTCTCACCCGGTAATCCTGCTCTATCGCAAAAACTGAGGGTGAAAGAGGACAGCACCTGGGGCTCAGTGAGTAGGAAACCAGCCACACACACCAAGGGTGGCGGGTTTGCACCTGGCCCCAGCCAAACTGCAACAACAATAACAAAAAGTCAAGGGTGAAAGAAAAAAAGATATTCCAGCCATGAGTGGCAGCATTCAGGTTGGCAGAAGAGAAGGTTTTGCAGCTCCGGCTGAAACGTTTGAAGGAGGAGCAACCTCTGAATTAAACATGCTGCTGTGGTCAGAGCAGGAACAATCCAGACTGCTCAGATGGCACCGAGGCAGCCGTCCACTGAGAGGACATGAGAGGTACTAGCACCTGTCGGTAGGCAGTGGGCACCACGGCAATGAACTTGTAGCACCAAGAGCCAAAAAAGAAATGGTTGCCCTGTCTCTTAACATTTTATTCTATTTTATTTTACTTTACTTTACTTTACTTTATTTTATTTCATTTTATTTTATTTTTGAGACAGAGTCTCATTCTGTTGCCCAGGCTTCAGCCTTGCTCACAACTCACAGCAACCTCAAACTCTTGGACTCAAGCAACCCTCCTGCTTCAGCCTCCCAAGTAGCTGGGACTACAGGAGCCTCCCTCCACACCTGGCTAATTTTTCTATTTTTAGTAGAGATAGGCTCTCATTCTTGCTCAGGCTGGTCCCGAACTCCTGAGCGCAAGTGATCCCCCCACCTTGGCCTCCCGGAATGCTAGGACTACAGGTATGAGCCACTGCACCCGGCCTCTTTACTTTTTTTTAAAGGACAGCAAAGCACACTACTGTACAATTTTCTTATATAGTCTCTGCCCCTCCACCCCATGCTCAGAATGAGTTAATTGTTAATAAAAAACACATCAATGAATGCTGGGCAAATCTTAATAGGCCTCTTAAGTTCCAAAAGGTCTCAATTTCCGGATAATAAGAAAGATATATGCAAATCAACAAATGAGGCAAAGAAAAAATAAAGCCACAGAAGCCCCTTCCAAATCCTTAAACTGGCTAGCTTTGGGATTCAACTTGCACAGTACTAAAACAGGATCCCTATCACTGCCCTTCTTGAAATGGGCTTGCTAAGAGCAATTCTGCTGTGGAATGGCAGCATATTAGCCCCCTTCATAAAGATCTTAAACTTGAGGGGATGGAGCTGCCTCTCAGCCCATGGCACTGGTACAGGAAGTAGAAAATTGAGCAGAATGGATTGTCCCAGGAATTTACCTTCCACCTTCCTGCCCAAACACCCACCTCTCCAGGAGGCTGGAAGACGCTGTGGATGGTGCTGGCTGCTGTTCCCTCTGCTTCTCAGCGCCCCACAGCCAAGCTGCCTGAGTACCCAGCAGAGCACAGGTACCGGCCATCCACACCCAACCTCTTTTCAAGGAGGGTACCTTTCAGCCAAGAACTAAGACTCTGGCTCCCGCAACTGCCCAGCCAAACACAATGAAGAGTCGCCTCTGATGCACTTTTCACCTCACTAATCTGCCACTCTTGGTCCTGACAGGTGAAGAGGACAGGATGGGAGGCTGTCTTTGTCTCCACCATCCCTCCTTCTGGGCAGGCCCAAGAGGCCTCCCGGAGCACCACAGGGAGAAAGTGCACTTGGGAGCACTGCTAAGAGGGGCATGGGCTTGTCCCAACCCAAATATGACACATCAGAAGATGACAAGAGAGATAGGGCCTCAGAGTAGGACCTGTCCAGGCCCCTATTTACAAATGACAAAGTAGAGCAAAGAAGCAAGAAACAGACTCAAGGCCTCTCAGGCAGATGAGAGCCGGGTCTGGCTACAACTCAGGTTGCCTGATGCCTGATTGAGAATGTTCCCCAATCCCTACCTCGGCCACTCTGCAAAGTCCTTAGCAGTGTTTTTCAGCCTTTCTTATCTCGTGGCACACTTGAACCTATACTTCTATGGCACGCTTAAATTATGCTGACCAAGAAAAAGAGTTAAAAAAAAGAATATACTTACTGTGCTTTGAACTTCTTTCAGAAATAATTTAGTTACTGATCTTTAAAAGTTTTAGGAGCACATCTGAGATCCTCTCACGGCACCGCAGTTGAAAATCACTGCCTTAAAGACAGGAATAGGCCTTACTCTCTGAATTCTGAAGCCTAAGCTCACTGTTTAAGATAAAGATGAAGGAGAAAATGGGAATTAAGAAGGCACTGACTGCCCGCCTGATGTCATGCCAGACACTAACAATAGGTAAACTTGCCCGAAGCTCAGAAAATGTCACTTGAGGATCAGAGAAGTAACCTACCCAAAGTCGGCTATTACACAGCCATCAGTGGCTGGCGCTCAGATGCTCAGATCAGCCTAATTCCCCAGCCCATCCCCACTTGGCCATGCTACCAAACTCAGCCAAAATCCTGAACTGAAGTCACTCATGTAATTTCATCCCAAAATTTAAATCTCACACCCCTGAGATAAATAAACTCTATAGCCATATTCGATGGGGCAAGAGGAATAGCGAGAGGATGGAAAGAGAAAGCACAGACAGCCTTAGACACTCACCCCTTAAGCTGTGTGACCTTGGGGAACTTACTTGACCTCTCTGAGACTCCATCTCCGCCCACATGAAATGACCACACTAACAGCCACCGCCTCGGGGTTGTAAGAGGAGTAAATGAGTGTATATTTGTAAAGCACTCAGAGCAGTACCTGGCAAAAAGCAAGTACTCTATAAGCGCTTGTTAAACAAATAAAATAACATCATTGTAGTTAGGTCTACACTGCCGAGCCATGACAGCAGTGGGAGTGCAACACCCCTTCCCTCTGCCTTTGGTGACCTCAGCAGCATCTGGAAAATACTCCCCCATGGAGCCCCATCATGGTTGTGTATACTCAGGTTGATCTCTTCAGGTCATCAATGACTCACGACTTCTTCACCTTTACCTCTGTGCACCATGTTCTCAGTTTCAAAAAGTAGTTCCACACATGGTCGTGCTTGTAACTCCTCCACCCCAACCCCACCTGCTCAGAAGGCAGGTGCAACAGGGATTCTGTCACAGGTTAGGCCCGAGAAGACTGAGTGACTCAGCCAAGGCTGGAAAGCTGTCAGGTCAGAGACCCGGACTCAGCCGACAGTCTCCTACCTTCAAGACTGGCCCACTGGTCTGCCTACCCAGCAACTTGGGTGTTTTTATCTATTTTTTTTTAATATATATATTTCCAAATATTTTCGTTATGAGACATACTTGAAAAGTTTATACACACACAAATATACACATTTTAAATAATGATCATAAACTACTACCTGCACAAAAAATAGAATGTTACCTTGGAAACCTAAGGTAACCAATGCATTCCTATTTATGGATAATAGCATTATTTCTCATTTATTATAATAAATGGAAACATTCACATAAGTCTATAACATATAAAAGGGAAAGGCCTCCGTCTGGTCACTTACAAGGATAGCAGTCTGTCTTCAACTACACAGGGCACAGTGGAGGTTCCGATCAAAGACACCAAAGCCATGCTGGTGTCACCTCTTCTTGTGGGGGCTGGTGACTTAGGATTCATATGAGGATTGGATGAGATGATTCAGTTCAGGCTTAGAATAGTCCTGGTACACAGGAGGTGCTTAATAAATGCTATCTATTTTTATTATCACCATCACTAGCACCCCTGTATTAGCCTATTTGGGCTGCTATAAAGAACACAGCCCAACCTGAGTGGCTTACACAACATAAGTTTATTTCCTCGAAATTCTGGAGGCTGGAAGTCCAGGATCAAGGTGCTAGCAGGGCTGGTTTCCCCTGAGGCCTCCCTCCTTAGTTCACGGCTGTCTTCTGGCTGTGTCTCCCCTGGCCTTTCCTCTGTGCGCTGGTGCCCTTGATGTCTCACCGTGCTGCCCAAATGGCCTCTTCTTAGTAGGGCACCAGTCAGATTGATCAGGGCTCACCCTAACTGCCTCATTTTAACCCAATCAGCTCTTTAAAGGCCAGCTCTCCAAGTAGTTTTGAATTCCAAGGTACTCTGGGGTTAGGGCCTCAACATAAGAATTTGCAGGGAGTGGGGCACAATCAGCCCATAGCAGCCATCATCGGTCATCATCACCAGAAACAGTTCTACACCTAATGTCTCTGAGGGAAAGAAACGACATGGTTTTGCTCAGTATCCTTTTCTGAAGGACCAAGGCCATTCGCATTTAGAAAACTGCCCTTTGAAAGTGATTTAAGCAGTCAAGTTTTGGTGCTAAAATCTAGAAACCTAGGATCCGGGGTCCAGTTATAGGGTTACTGAGAGGCAGCCCTGGCCTTACCCAGTAAGACTTATCCTCACATGGGTTGTTTCTTTGAAAACACTGATACCCAGGATCCAGGATGTGTTTCTTAGAGAAAAAGAAATGTGATATTTCACTTTCTGGTCACAGCTGCCAGGGACAGACATGGGGCCTGGGGCGCAGCCCTGCTTGCCAGGCCAGGGGAGGGGGTTAGAGGGAGACAGTGCGCTTAGTGGAAAATGCAAATGAATTCCACTAGGGCTCCAACCTTTGACTCTGAAAGGGGAAGTATAATCATGGCCCAACAACTTAAAATAAAGAAGTGGGTGGCTTACAATGACTCTGAGGCTTCCAGGAAAAAGCCATTCTGAGCGTAAATAATAAAGAAGTCAAAACTGAGCCACCCAGTCTGATGTGAGTGTCCAGAAAACAAGAGAAATAGCCCGTTTCACACATAACCCTGAGAAGTTTCTGCAGTCAGAACACCCTGTGTGGGTCTCCTCCCCCGGATCATGAACACAGAAATGAAGACCCAATGTCCTTCTGCCCGTCAAGACTGAGATAACGATCGTTTAACTTGACTGATCATGCAGCCAGAAGGATCTGCCTAAGGACAGTTGTGATGATAATGACAACACCATTTACTAAGTGCCAACTGTGCAGCTTACATTTGACCTGTATTATCTCAGTGCTTAAAAAATGAATGTAGGGAGTCTCGGCCGTTAATAAAATAGAATAGGAAATACCAGAGTGCATCCCGCTTGGGGGAAATGTTCTATTACACCTGTGCTCGTGTTTGTGAGTTAAAATGTATCATGCATTTCTCAGAAGCATTCAAAATGACATGGTCTTACAGCCGCCAGGAAGTAAGTGCTATTACCCTCCCCATCTTACAGAGAACGAAATGGAGGCACCGATTGTTTAATTTGTCTAAGGTCGTACGGGTCCCACAACTCTCAAAATCCACAAACCCCATCCTCACAGCCTCCCCTCCAGCCACCCTGCCTGCCACCTGCGTGGCTTTCCCCCACTTCCTCTACTAACATCTGCTTCTCCCTGCCCCAGGCCCTTTACACGTGCTGTGCCCTGTGCTTGAAATGCTTGCCACCCACTTCTCCAGGCTTTATCACCCATCTTCCCTCACCCAAAGAGGACTTCCTTCCCCTCGCCTTAGTTAGGTCTCCTCGCCCCACAGAATACCCTCCTCTCCTGTGCAGTCCTGTCACACCTACTTCAATAAACGATCACAAAACGATTTGTGATATTTTTGTGAGGCCCACGAGGGCAGGCCCATGTCTGTCATGTTCTCAGGTGTCCCCAGAGCTCAGCACTGTGCTGAGTGAAGAAGGTGTTCCACAGATACTCTCTAAATCAGCCAAGGCCCCGGCTGGATTCGAGGCGCTATTGCTGTAAGACACAGGAAGGTAAGCACACGGCAGCTCAGGATGCCAACACCGAAAACTACCTGGGGCTTTTCCACGCGTCAATGCCGTGGTATTGAAATCTGACCAACCTGGGATCACAGCGAGCCTCCACACTAGGTTCGCCGCGTGGCCTGGGGATGTTCCTCACATGCTCTCAATTTCAGTGTTCCTCCTCTGTCAAATGAGCACAATGTTCATCTCACTGCTATTAAGATGAGAATGAGATAAACTAGGTCATGGCCTGCCACAGAGTTGGGGCCCAAAAAAGCTGTAGCTAGCATTAATATAACATGTGTTCCTCACAAACCCTGAGCCCCTCTAAGGAGACAGGGGCAAGGCGGGGCAGGGAGCCAGGCGCTCATACCCCTCCCTGGGGGATGGGGAGCCATCTGGGGCAACTGCCACTCAAGGAAATTCAGCAAGATCTAGCACTGTGCCGCAGGCCATCCCCTTTGACTCAGAAATTCTACTTCCAGGAATTTTACACCAGGCACTTCAAGTGGCTTATGTAACAAGGGTTTCTACTGTAGCCTTCTCTATAACAGCACCAGGTTGGAAATAACCTAAGTGCCCAGCAAGAGGGGACTGGTGATATGTAAACTCTGGTGGCCCCTATGATGGAGTACTCTACAGCTGTAAGACACAAGAAATCTCTTTATGCACAGACCAGCATGCTAAGGACCACCTGGAGTGACAAAAGGCTAAACACAGAACTGTGTGTGTATCATGCTACCATATACACTTTAAAGAGATTACAAAAAAAGGGCGGGCGGCGAATTCAGTGGGTAGGGCGCCAGCCCTGTATACCGAGGGTGGCAGGTTCACACCCAGCCCCAGCCAAACTGCAACAAAAAAATAGCTGGGCATTGTGGCGGGCACCTATAGTCCCAGCTACTCGGGAGGCTGAGGCAAGAGAATCGCCTAAGTCTAGAGTTGGAGGTTGCTGTGAGCTGTGACAGCACAGCACTCCACCGAGGGCAAGAAAGTGAGACTCTGTAAAAAAAAAAAAAAAAAAAAAAAAGAGAGGGAGATATAAAAAAAAAAAAAAAGTAGCTTTTAAAAATTTTAGTGAACTTGAAATCAATAAACTTAAATTAATGGTTAAACCCGTCTTAGGGCGGTAGG
>CAUYRH010085156.1:0-29311 GCA_963574655.1 Perodicticus potto
TTTAATCCTTTCATCACTGTGGAAGTTGAAATTTGATTTAAAAGTTTCTGGGTGAGTTTACTTTTGTGGTGGAGGATTACGCTGGTCATTATGGAGGATAGGTCTGAGAATATCCTGGAGAACTTGTTTAGTTATGGCAAATTCTTCAACATGTGAATGTCATTAAAGTAATTTCTCCATCATAAATGAAACTCAGTTTAGCTGGATACAGGACCCTGGGTTGAAAGTTATTTAGTTTTAGGAGATTAAAAGTCGATGAACACCCTCTTCTAGCTTGAAAGTTTTCAGCAGAGAGATCTGCAGTCATTCTAATATTCTTTCCCTTCTATGTTATGGTTTTCTTATGTCTGATTGTTTTCAGAATTTTCTCCTTCACATAAACTTTAGTGAAGTTAATTATGATGTGTCTAGGAGTTGTCTTATTCAGGTTGAGTCATGCTGGGATTCTGAAACTGTTTACTATCTGTATTTCAGGATCTCTTGGCATCTCTGGATAGTTCTCCTTCATAATCTCATGAAAAAGGGCCTCAGAAGCAACTTTGTCACCTTCAAGAATTCCTATAAGGCGAATATTAGTTTTCTTTGAATTATCCCAAAGCTCTCTGAGAGAATGATCTGGTTTTGCTCTCCATTTCTCATCCTCTTTGAGCTCTTGGGAGCATTCAAAAGCTTTGTCTTCAATGGCAGAAATCCTTTCTTCTGCTTGCTCCATTCTGTTACTGAGGGATTGTAATGTATTTCTCAGATAGTTGAGGGCTGCAAATTCTTGTCTCAGTGTGTCAAAATCTTTGGCGATTTTGTCTTTCAGTTCATTGAATTCTGGAGACAACTTGAATTATTGAATTATTCCTTGAACTTTTAATTCCAACTTTATCTCCATTCTATTAGTCTTATTTGCAATCCAAACTCTGAACTTGATTTCTGACATCTCAGCCATTTGTCTATGAATCTGATCTTCAGTTGTATCTGCTGTATCGTTCTATGGAGGAGTTGATCTACGCTGGTTATTCATGTCACTGGAGTTTTCCCACTGATTCCTACCCATGATTTTTTTTACACCGTATGGCTAGATGAGCAGATAAGGTGAAGTTGGGTTGGGGGGCTCCTGGAGTAGTGATTAACCAACCGCTAACCCAAGAACTGTGACTGGTGTCTGTACCTTTCCTCTAGGGCTTTGCCAAGGCCCTGCACAGTGCTATGGCCTGAGATACTGGGAATTTACTTAGTGTGGTGGGGCTAAGTGGATCTGTCTTATTTTCATCTGGTCTCTGTCCTACCCTAGTGAATCAGTAAGTCTGGGTTGAAGTCTCAGCTGTGGAGAAATACCAGCAATTAAGTCACCCTGCCCTGCACAGGCAACAATTGTAAAAGGGAAATCGAACCTTCCCACAACCACAAACCCAGGGTACCACTTTGGGTAGTCCTTAGGTGATTGGTGCAGTTCAAAAGGTCCAAATCAATTGTCCCAGACACCACCCAGTCTCAAGTGAGGGAGTTGACAAGGTCTCTGGCAACTAGATAGCAGGGGTCTGCTGGCAGCTCGAGTATGACTTGTTGGGGTGCTCTGTGGAGTCAGAAGCACCCCCCAGAAAATGAATTAGTCTGGTAATTTTGATGCCTCCTTCTCCACCTTACACCCCTGTCACACCCAGGCCCTGGTAACCCCGCAGCAATATGACCCAGTTCCCTCCAATGAGCAGATGTTCCAGAGGTTTGAGCCTGCCTGAGTCACAGAGAGATCTTATGTCTCCTCGGCCAGGCCTCTGCAGTCTGCCACCATCCAGCAGGGGAAGCTGAGGCCTAAGAACCTTGATTGGTTAATGGAAGCTGGGCGGTTCACTCAGTTCCAGTCCTGCCCCTGATTGACGTTGCTGACACTTATATTTGTGCAGAATTTGTGATTCTGTCCCTGCTGTATTCCCCTCTGGACCAAGTGCTGTTTGAATTCACAGAAACTGTGACTCAGCCACGATGTATGCCACTGCCCAGAGCTGGTGTTTCTGTTTCCGTTGCAGTCTGTGTTGGGGCGGGCATGGCTCACACTCAGCTCAGAGTCCCATCCTCAGCCTGCCTGCCTTTGTCTCAGCTATGATCCCCTGAGGACCGGGTGTTTCTTAGGCTAACTAATGTCATCATGTGGCTCAGCCCCACCCTGGGAGTATGCCGTCTCTGCACACATGTCTTCAATTCTCCATTCCGTTGTGCTCCATCAGGGCAATACCGCCTCAGGCATACCCTTTGCTCATGGAGTCTGCATTACTGTCCCAAATTATTTTGCCATTGTCTGCTACTGGAGAAGATGTCCATCTTCCTCTGGTTGCCCAGAGAGACAGGGAGTGTCCTTCCAAAATATCCACAGTAGTGTGAGCCCTATGTTTCCTGCTGCTGCTGCTGTTGCTTTGTGCTGGCGGGGGCACTGCCGCCCGCTTTCCTGTACAGTTCCTTCAGCACACCACTTTCTCCTTACCCCTGTGTCACAAAATCAGCACATATCTGCCGGCAACAGCCCACACCCTGTTCACATCTCTCAAGAAAATGCCCAACAATCTGGACTCCATGGGGGACAGGCTTCCAGACCTCAGAGTGAGAGTGGAGGGGAGTGCTGGGAGTTTAGAATTGCAGGTAGAAAATATATACAGTTATATGCCTGGCAAGAGAATTCCATGGAACCCTAGTAGGGGAAGGAGGTCCAGTTTGTAGAGGGTCTCTCCTGTGGGATAAAATGGGAGGACATTTGAACTCTGCTTGCTTGTTTGTAGAAAGTATACTGCGAGCCATTCTCATGGGGGAGGGGACTCTCGTCTGCTTGGCTATGGAATTTGTACCTTCTGTTTTTAACCTTGGGGTCGCAGCTCACCTTAGCAGGGTTGATGTGCATTCTTCAGCCTTCTCTCTTGGCTCAGCTCCAAACTATCAGGTTACTTGCTAAACTTCTGTCCTTTAACGCTCCTTCTGGATGGGAGCCTCTGTGGAAAGCTGGCTCCAGTCAGGCATCTTCCCTCCACCCCAGAACAAAAATATCTTATGAGAACTCACTTAGAACTGCAACTACTTCCATCAAACCAGATATTGCTGTAGTTTTTTCTCAAATACACTGTGAAATATCCCACTTTGCTTTTACTTTTATTATAAGAAATATCAAAACAACCCAAATGTCAATCAACACATGAATGAATGGATTAATACTCTGTGGCATGTATGTATGTATATATATATTATATATATATATATATATATATATATATATATATAATATATATATCTGTAATAGAATGCGTTTGGCATGTATATACATATATATATATATATAGTGAATAGAACACTAGTGGCATATATATATATATATGTGTGTGTGTGTATATATATATATGTAATAGAATGCTATTCAGGCTTTAAAAAAATGAATATTTTACATCTTTTGTATTTACCTGTATGGATTTGAAGAACCTACTCTTAAGTATCAGAAGAATGGAAAAGCATGCATCATATGTACTCAATGCTAATATGAAACTAGTAGATGAACAACTACAGGATACACAAGAGAAAAAAAATTAAACTTGAGAAGAAGGGATGGCAGAGGGGGTTCAGTAAGCTCTCAGCTAAAGGATAAAATGTTGGGGGATATGGCATACCTGCTGGGTGAAGGGCTCAACTACAACTCAGACTTTACCTGAAAAATGCAAAAAATTTTACCTAATCCTATATACCCTTATATTAATTTGGAATAAAACAACCAAAAATATTTTATTACTTAGATGTATATTTTTTATTAGTGATTGCAAATTTGGGACCTCCTCGACAATTTTAAAAGTCTCTCTAAATGGATCACTACATAATTAAGATTATTACGTGAGAACATTTTTGCTTATCTGTGGTAGTGGATATTGCAAAAATTATACATAGACTTTTGTTATTTTTGCTCATCAACTTTTGTTAGTGTTTGTGTATTTAATGTGTGGCCCAAGAAAACTCTTCTCCTTCCAATGTGGCCCCCAAAAACCTAAATGTTGGACATTCCTTGATGTTTTAAAGTATAGATATATTGTGGAATGGCTAAATATAACATATGCATTACCTCACATAGTTATTATTTTGGTGGTAAGAACACTTAACATACACTTTCTTAGCATTTTTGAGAACAGTATTAATGCCATGAGTGATGCCTTAGACTTCTTTAGCATCTTAGATGACCAGGTATAACGCCAAACATAGATTAGATGTAGACATTTTTATCACTTAAACATAGATTATTCTCTACAGTGAAGAAGTGATACATTTCACTGCACAAAGAACTGCACAGGAGTGCAGAAATAATGTCTGACTGAATACTTCTCCAGATACTCTCTCAACACATTACATTCTACCTTTGAAAAAGGACTAGAGGTTATTCTGATGCACAGCCTGGGGTGTAAGCCACAAGTATATATGTTGTATTTATGTGCTACATTAGAGTTTTCAAAGCACTTTCTTATCTATGACCTCAATGATCCTTAAGATCACTAAGTATGGTAAGCAGGGGAGGTATATATCTCTGTTTTACATTTGAGGAAAATTTAGAAGTCTCAGATACAAAATAGTAAGTATAGGAATCAGGGCAGAAATCATGTTTTCTGTCTCCTTGACTCTCCGATCAGTCTTTTCCACACACAGAAAAATTTTACATGTCCCAATGTAAAGAGGGCAATGATAAGAATAGGAACAAATAGTAAATAACAATAATAATAATAATTTAACAGGTTGTAAAATGTTAGCCTTTGGGTTTTCCTGAATTTCACAAAGAGGGCCTAAAACCAAGAAAAATAAATGTCAAATATATTGCTGTCAGAGTAGACTAAATTCTGCTGTAAAACAAACAACCCCCAAATATGAGTAGTTTGACATACACAAGTATATTCCTCCTTTGCACATTACAATGCATATCAGCATGTGGGTTCTACTCAATACTTTTGTTTATGGCCACTGAAATAGTAGTTGTTAAAGCTTCTGGCTAAAAGCTTTTTGCTCACATCTCATTGGACAAAACAAGTCACATAAGCCTTATCTGACCTCCTACTAAGCAGTGATGTGCAATCCTATTCTATGCCAAAAGGGAGAAAAGATGTAAAAAAAAAAAAAAAGCTGGTGAGAAACATGAGTGCCTATTACCACCACCCAGCAGTATTGTTAAGTGAAGTGCCAGACAACTCACAAAGACATACTCAGGGATCTATGAAACAGAATTAACCCATCATCCAACTTTTATCCATGGAGCTGAGGTTGGAGATCCTTATTTGGAGGATTTCTTTGGAGAACTATTGGTGCATTGTGTATTTCCTCTCTCTGACTCTCAGGGGAGATCAGACAGGATATTTTCCCTCACCTCAGGCCAAGTGAAAGGGAACTCAAGAGATGGGTCATTTGCATAACAATTGCCCCCTGCAGTTGGAAAACATAAGACCCAGAATTTAATTCACACCTGGGAAGACTAGAGTTGCAGGGCCATAGCTGCACTGCCTGTTCCATACCAAAGTCATGGGGAGAGATCAGCAACTCCTCTGAAGAGCAAGCCAATAGGATGTGCTTTTCTGGGTAAGACACGTTGTTCAGGCGTTGTGGGACTAAATAGAGATCATTTTGTTAAAGAAATGATGAAATGACTACAAAAGAGCATTTGTGTGTTATGTACAAAGGCTAAGAGAGGGGGAAAAGTGAGCCACCTAAGAAGTATCATCACCATTAAGGGACTTAGAGATCCGCAGTGAAAGGCTCTCCAATAATGCACAAAAGTGGCCCTTGAGAGATAAAAATGACCAATCAGCAAGCTGTTTGACAAGCTTCATACTAAGTTCCTTACATATATCAGTTAATTTCTCAAATGTTATGAAGTCAGTTCTGTTATTATCCCTATTCTACAGATGTTGAAACTGAGGCATAGAGAAATTAAGTAATTTTCCCAAGGTCAAATAGATAAGAAGTGACAGCGCCTGAAATGAACTAAGCTTGTGCAAATTCCATAGCTTAACACCTTCTTATCTAGTCATTCTTTCTGCCTTCTATGATGATGGCCTATGTGTGTCACCAATTAAAAGTTAAGAGTTTTGAACAGATTCAGTTTGATGAGGTGACCTGACTTTAACCAAGTTTATTTGTAAACCCGAATCAAAAGCTAGGCCAGGGAGTTAAGAAATATACATTTTATTTTATTTTATTTTATTTTTATTAAGTCATATACACATATATTGACCACACCTATGGAGCATATTTCAAGAAATATACATTTTATGAGGCTCTGTTACCTATTATGGTGTGATATTATGAAAATTATTTTCTTATTACCTTTCACTAGAAAATGAAACAAAATAGTCTTGCAAGAAACAGCACAGACCTTTGTAAACTATAATTGACTTGGATTTAAATGAGTTATTTAAAAGTAAAATAAGATAGATTACATTAAGTCCTAAAGTATGTAGCTATACTTAGACCTAAAGAATTACACACACACACAACACACACAGAAATATCCATATGTGACAAGATGTACAAGATACATGTTATAATGTGCAGTTTCTCATTTATTTTATGACTACAATTATCAAATGCATACTCTGTACTGCTCAACTTCATTCTTTTTTTTAATTTTATTAAATCATAATTGTGAACATTAGTGCAATCATGGGGCACAATGTGCTGACTTCATATACAATCTGAAATATTTTCGTCGAACTGTTAAACAGCCTTCCTGGCATTTTCTTAATCACTATATGAAGACATTAGAATTCTGCATTTAGTAAGTTTCACCAGTACCCTTCTAAGATGCACAATAGGTGTGATACCACCAATTGCCCTCCCTCCATCCATCCTCCCCCCTCCCCGCCCCTCCCGTTCCCGTTTCGCCGTATTCGTGTGCTATAATTGGGGTTTAGCCGTCATATTAAAGCTATAAATTAGCTCTATATTAGAACTGCCCATTTTTTATTAAAAGATTATCGACTAAGTAAATGGAGAGGTGTATTATGCTCATGAATTAGGAGACTTAATATAAAGATGTCATTTCCCTCAGTTTAAACTATAGATGCAGTTAAAATGAAAATTTTGGATCTTGACAAGCTGATTCCAGAAGAACCTCCATAGTTGACTATCTTCCTACATTAACTATGTCCTTAAGTTTGCCTAATTTTTATAGACTGGACATGTATCACATGTATGTATTAGTACAGTAGCCTAATTTCTTATGGTGACCACCTCTGAATGTTGACCAGTTTGTTACAGTCCCTTAGATGGTCAACTTATAGAGATTGTACTGTATTTGTAGAAAGTGTAAAGGTTCAACAAAATCAAAAAATTCTTGAAGAACCAGATGGGGGCTTACCCTAGCAGTCTGATTTTACAGCTGTGACAGTGGTATCAAGGATAATGAAACTTTAGAATATACTATTGATATGATAGTCCTATTCCAGATCAGTGAGAAAAGGAAGGGTTTTGTTTTATTGGTTAAGTTTTTATATGGAAAATTTTAAGCATTCAGAAAAAAAGGGAAAGTAATGAATCTTTAGAAAGCTATCATCCAGCTTCAGAGTTTATTAATCTATATATCCTAATTAAGCTATGCTTAACCCATATTCCCCTTGCTCTTAGTTTTTTTAAAGCCAGTCATAGACATCATTTCAGGATGGACTTTTTAGTAATGATGCTTTGGTACTTATTATTCCTATCAAAAAATGAAATTGGGTCACAACCTTGTACTTTGTATAAAAAAGCATTAAAGACTTTTTAGAAATGTTGATCTTTTTTAAAAGCCAAAATTAGAGAATATCTTTATGACTTGGGGTAGGGAAGGATTCCTTAACACGAAACAAAAAGTATAATTCATAAAAGAATACATTAAAATCAAGAACTTGTATTCACCAAAAGATTTCTGAAGGAGTGAAAAGGCAAACCACAACCTGAGAAAAGATTTGTAACCTCTGAAGTAGGGGAGAAGGTAAAGAGAGTAACTAAAAGGGTTATTTGGAAACCATTAGGGTATGGTAATGTATGGTAATGTGCTAGGATTACAGGTGTGAGCCAATGCGCCTGGTAAGGCTACCTTTTTAAAGTGAGATATTATTTTTGAAACTTAGAAACTTGAGGGCATTCATATTTAATTAATCATGTTCTTACAAGTCCATGAAGTCCAAAGGTTAAAGTGAGTAGTGCTTAATGGTAAAAAACATCTTCAGTAACTGAAATATTAAAACCACAGAGAACTAATTTTTTAGTATAATTGCACAGTTATGGCATTTTAAGGTCAGAGCTTTTTGCTCAAACGCAGCTGTTACCTGCAAGCATAGGTAGGTTCGTTTTTACTAGGTTAACTTTCTAAATTAGAGTTTTAAGGTCTCTTTTACATAAAAGACATCGTTCTTTGACCTGAAACCTTTATTGAACCAGCTTTAACATTGTGCTAACACCTACTTAATTTTTTTTTTTTTTGGAGAGACAGAGTCTCACTTTATCGCCCTCTGTAGAGTGCTGTGGTGTTGCACAGCTCATAGCAACCTCTAGCTCCTGGGCTTAGGCGATTCTCTTGCCTCAGCCTCCTGAGTAGCTGGGACTACAGGTGCCCGCAACAATGTCCGGCTGTTTTTCTGTTTTACAGGTCTGCCAAGGCTGGGTTTAAACCTGCCACCTTCGGTATATGGGGCCGGAGCCCTACTCGATGAGCCACAGGCACCGCCCAACACCTACTTAAATTTTGACTACCATAGGAACATGCTAGATATAATTCACTGTGGATGCTCCTTGACTTACAGTAGGCTAGGTCCTGATAACTCATCGTGAGTTGAAGACAACTGAAAACAAATGTGGAAAGCGCATTTAATACACCTAACCTACCAAACATTATAGCTTAGCCTAGCCTACCTTTTTTTTTTTTGAGACAGAGCCTCAAGCTGTCACCCTGGATAGAGTGCTGTGGCATCACAGTTCACAGCAACCTCCAATTCCTGGGCTCAAGTGAGTCTCTTGCCTCAGCCTCCTAAGTAGCTGGGAGGCCATTTTTTGGTTGCAGCCGTCATTGTTGTTTGGTGGGCCCGGGTTGGATTTGAACCCACCAACTCAGGTGTACGTGGCTGGCACCTTAGCCCCTTGAGCCACAGTCGCCGAGCCAGCCTAGCCTACCTTAAATGTGCTCAGAACACTTAATGTTAGCCTGTTGGGCAAAATTAGCTACACAGAGCCTATTTTATAATACAGTGTTGAATGTAATGCTTGTAAGAGTAATGTAATCACGTCTGGGAAAAGACCAAAATTAGAAGTATAGTTTCTACTTGATGCCCTATTACTATTTGGTACAAAGCTCTTACATGAAATATTTAGACCTTTATTATAAAATAGGCTTTGTGTTAAATGATTTCATCCAACTGAGCACATTTAAGCTAAGGTAGGCCAACTTGAAAAATAACAAGTTGAGCCATCCTAAGTTGGGGACCTTATATACTTTAAAACTGGGAATTTTTCACCATTTCAAATCTTTAAGCCTATTTCTTGAATGTGGGCTTTTAGTAGTCATTCATTCTTGGAATCTGACTGGGGATGACTTTGGTTGCCAAAATGTTTGATGACAAAACATTTTTCTTTCCCTTTATAACTTCCTCGAGATTATTAAAGCTTTTCCTGAGGATATTGCCGTGTCTGTTGTATTGTATCGTCTGGGAGCGTGCCATTCTAGTCAGGGCTCACCTCTGAGCCCGTCACTGAGAATAAATATTTAGTTTCACTCAGGGTCATCCTGTGTGTTTTTTTAATTCAATCTATAGGCAGTTTGCCTCTATTTATATACATGGAGTCTACTTGTGTGTTGGCAGCTTTCTTTAATAAAAGTTAAAGGACAGAGTTGGTCAGAGAAACAACCTTAAACTACCAGTTCACTGCTTATGATTTCCTATGGTAGGAGAACAAAGAACGGGGGTTAATGTCATTGTAACAAGTTCTCAGGAAAGGGAACTCCTTGAATTCCAATGCCAGGAAAAGAGGGAAAGGAGAGAAAGTCTTAAGTTTCTATTCCGATTGCCTTAGGAAGCCCCAGGATAGCAGACTCTGCTGCTCACGCAGTGGAGTCCATTGTACGGGCACTCCCTGACTTATGATGGTTTGACTTAGAATTTTTCAACTTTATGATGGTACAAAAGAAATAGACATTCACTAGAAACCATATTTTGAATTTTGGATTCTTTTTTTCTGGCTAGCATTATATGGTACAAAACTCTTACACGGGATAGTCAACCCTTTATTATAAAATATAAAATAGATAATTTTGTTCAACTGTATGCTAATATAAGGGTTTTGAGCACATTTAAGGTAAACTAGGCCAAGCTATGACGTTCAGCAGGTTAGGTGCAGTAAATGCATTTTCAGCTTAAAGATTTCAGCGTATAATGCGTTGTTTGGGACATAATCCCATCATAAATTGAGAAGCATCTGTAATCTGAATCCTATGGATGCCTGCCCGTCAAAGCCATAATTTGATTCTTATGATGTCAATGAGATACTTAAAGTCACTAAAAAGGAAACTGTTTTAATACTTTTTGTTCACTATTACGTAAATATAGTAGGGAAACAATATTACCTTATTCTGTTCAGTCTTCTACCTCACAAAGGCCTTGATTTCCAGAGCTGGCTTTGCTTTCTTGGTGTTTAGAGTCAGCAAGAGGATTTCTTTGTCAAGATTCCTGAACAAAAAGGGTCCAAGTATGGGTTAGTTGGTTAGACCCATTTTTCTTAAACATAGAAACTTCTTACTGGTCTTTCATCTATTAATACAGTTGATTCCATAGGAAAGAAAAAAATCGTTAATTTGGTTTTGCCAGGAGATGTAGGCCTTAGTTAAAATTTTTCCTAATACTCTTTATGGTAGATTGTGTAATAGTGCATAAATACTCATGGCTGTTCTTTGGGGTGATTATACTTCCTACACGGATGCCTAGTTATGAGTTGATTTGGCCAGTGAATACAAGCCAACATGTTAGGCCTTTCAAGTAGAAACCTTAATAACTAGCCCCTACCTGTTTTTTTCTCTACTACTCTGACTGCTCCCTTATCCTCGGTCTCAAAATGGAAAAGATGTAGAATATAGAGCCTAGTCAACTTGTGATGAACATGTAGAGAGCACAAGAGATGGATCTTTGTTTTTAACCAGATTTTGTGGTGGTTTGTTGCCACAACAGAACCAAACTTGTCCTGACTGATACATCCCCCTATGAGAAGAAAGCAAAATTGTCGTGCTTTAGTAGGAAAATTTAAATACCTCTTGGGATATAATTTAAATTTTTTTTTAATTGAGTAGCAGATTTTATGCCGAATTAGTTTGTTGAAAATTTGTAATGAATAAATACCTAATCTTAATGGGTTGTAAATTATGCCATACTGGTTTTAAGAGAGTTTCCAAGTATTTGTCCAAAGGGGTATATTTTAACTTGGCAGTTTTTCTGTTTGATGTTTCTACTTAACTGTTGGTTATTTAATGGTAAGAAGTTGTAAATTTGCTTAACACACTTTTTTTTTTGTTTTTTTTCCCCAGCTTCTTGGACATTTAATGATTGTTGGCAAGAAATGTGCTGCTGATCTGGGTCTAAAGAAGGGTTATCGAATGGTGGTGAATGAAGGTTCAGATGGAGGACAGTCTGTCTACCATGTTCATCTGCACGTTCTTGGTGGTCGGCAGATGAATTGGCCTCCTGGTTAAGCATGTTCTGGGGATAATTTGCCCTTCTCTAGGCATTGATCAAGTTAGCAAGTTCTTATATGTTAAATAACACATTAATTTTTGCCTGTTAATGGAGAGATTGAGGAAATAATTATAAAAACCCATACATAATAAAAGACGTTGCATGGTTTACAGTCTCTCTGAATTCTGCATTTGATTTATTATTTTAAAAATGTTTGTTGGAATGTGTGAAAGTGGGTTCATAATTTTGGAGATTTCTTGTTTTTTCTTCCCAAGGAGGAAGAAAATTCATCTTTCATCAAGAAATTATATTTCATCAAGATATGAACATTGCTTTGTTATAGTATTGCAATTGGTATTTCAAGACATGAGAGTTTGTAAATTTACTTTAAACTTTGAAATATTCTGTTAGGCTAAAATGTTAGTCCAGATTATATTTTATTAATCTAATTCCCTCATTTTTTAAAAACATAAGAGTATTGATGTGATTGATCCAGAAAGTGAGTTTGGGTCTAGAAACAATGGTTTATGTTTAGCCCACATACAAAGGGTGCCAAATGTACACACATTTTAAGAGAGGAAACAACTGTACTAAAATTGTAATACTTGACATATACCAATAACAAAAGAAGAATACATGTTGAACACCTCTTGTAATTGCAGAAGTCAAATGTGACTTGAGTATTAACAGCTGCTATACACTTTTTTGTACTCACTGTATTTCTCTTGGACCCTTAGGGCAATTTAGAAGGGAAGTAAGTTGTTACACAATCTTTGACCATGTGTTGTACCCGTACATTGGTATTTCCTTGCTGTCTAAACCCCATCTGGGTATTTAAAGACTTGAAAATATTTTACCTAGAATTCCCTTTTCCATTGAAAATTCACTATTTTTTAGATTTTCCTTTTTTTTTTTGTTGTTTTTGACTGGGGCTGGGTTTGAATCAGTCACCTCCGGTATACGGGGCCAACTCCCTACTCCTTTGAGCCATAGGCGCTGCCTGAAAATTCACTATTTTAAATGTGTACGCACACATTAGCAAAAATACTTAAGTTGTGCATGAATCTGGCTATGTGGAGTTGGCAAGGGAACCTCAGGGCTTGAGTTCTTGTGTGGACTAACAACCAAACCTGCTTTTAGTCTCACCATATACCCTAGCGTGTCTAGGGTTTTACAAGGCAAATATTCTTGCTTCTCGGCTTTCATTTATGTAGGTATTATGTTTCCAAAATTTTGTCTCTTCTCCCTATTCTCTTTGTGCTTCCATTTTTAATTGCTTGGAGTTGCTCCCATTTTTAATCTCTAAAAATTGTTTTGGAAGGGTTTTGACAGTTAAATTATTTTTCTTTAAAATTCCTTTTGTTAGGCAGCGCCCGTAGCTCAGTGGGTAGGGTGTCAAGGTGTTTAATCTGGAGTTGCTCCAATTGCTTGGAGTTGCTTCCATTTTAATCTTGGAGTTGCTTCCACTGTTAATCTCTAAAAATTGTTTTAGAAGGGTTTTGACAGTTAAATTATTTTTCTTTAAAATTCCTTTTCTTAGGCAGTGCCCATAGCTCAGTGCGTAGGGTGTCAGCCACATACACCTAGGTTGGCTGGTTTGAACCCAGCCCAGGGCCAGCTACAATCAACAATGACAATTGCAACAAAAAAATAGCCGGGCATTGTGGTGGGTGCCTGTAGTCCCAGCTGCTTCAGAGGCTGAGGTGAGAGAATTGTTTAAGCCCAAGAGTTTGAGGTTGCTGTGAGCGGTGATGCCACAGCACTCTACCAAGGGCAACATAGTGAGACTGTCTCAAGAACAACAGAAAGAACAAAAGTCTTTTTCTTGTTCTTAGTGATTTTTAAATAGTTTTTGAGGGAGTAGGGAAATTGACTGTTTATATGTAACAAATAATTTTTTCCTGGTTTGTCATTTGTATTGTTTGTGGTCTTAAAAATATTTGCATAGTTAATGCATCATCAATTTTTTATTCATAAAGCCTTTCCCACATCCAGAGGATTTTAAAAAATCATTCTTTTTTTACTTATTATTTTTGTGTCTTTTTATTAATATAGGGGGATAACTGTGGAGGAGTTTTGGTAAAGATTGAAATGAGAAGTTTTTGTGTTATGTGTAAGTGGGTTGGCTGTGCTTCAGGCATACTCATACTGTCTTTCCTGATGACTTAGTCAAGTCAGTGTTAATAAATCAGGTACAAAACCACTAAGTTGTCTTGATGGTTCTATTTGTGACCTCTCTGCCTTAAAACTGTCTTAAGGTTGTTGAATTTTTTTTTTTTTTTTTGAGGCAGGGTCTTGCTTTGTTACCTCACTACAACCTCAAATTCTTAGGCTCATGCAGTTCTCCCACTTCATCCTCCTAAGTTGCTGGGGTTACAAGCATGTTTCACAGCTCCTAGCAAATCAGGTTTTTAAAAATTTATTATTGTTGGGCAGTGCCTGTGCCTTAAAGGAATAGGGCGCTGACCCCATATGCTGGAGGTGGCGGGTTCAAACTCAGCCCTGGTCAAAAACTGCAAAAAAAAAATTATCGTTCAGTTGTAAGAGTTCTTTATATATTCTGGGTACTAGATGGCCATCTGTGAACCAGGAAGTGCCCTTACAAAACACTGACTCTGTTGGTGGCTTGATCTTAGACTTCCTAGACTTCAGAACTATGGGACGTTACTGTTTATAAGCCACCCATTCTGTGATATTCTGGTACGGCAGTGTGAACAGCAAAAGATATTTCTGGAAAGCCAGCTGCTGTTGTCGAGGACCTTCATACAAGCACAATGGTAAGGCCAGCATTGAGAGGTACTGAGGCCCGATGACAGCTGGCAATAGTGTGTCAGCCATGTGAATAAACCATTTTGGAAGCATCCAAGATTAATATCTGACTGCAACTTTATAAATAGAGACCTTAAGACAGACAACCTGGATAATCTTCCAAATTACAGACCCACAGAAATTGAGAGATACTAGTTTAAACCACTAAGTGTGGGGTAATCTGTTACTTGCCAGTGATAACCAAAACACTCTGTTCTCTTTATTTTTTAGTGTATAGTTAAACTGCATTTCTCTGTACCCCTTCAGCTGTCTGGGGCCATCTACCTATAATCTTGTCAGTGAGATGTGTGAGGAACTGATGTTTGCCATTTCTAAGCTCCTGAAAAATCTCCCATTCTCTCCCCTCTGCTTTTTCTTTTCCTTTGTCTGTTTTCAAGATACAAAAAGGATCCAGATTGGGCTGTTTGATGGAAGGAACTTGAATTCCTGAATGACTGTTTGGAGGAGCGTTTCCATGCTGACCCACATTGAATTTTATTTGTTAAGCTACTGAGATTTCAGGGTTTAGATAATTACAGTTAAGAGTATTTACTGGGTGAGGCGTCCGTAGCACAAACAGTGGTTACGGTGCGAGCCACATGTACTGAGGCTGGCAGTTTCGAACCCAGCCTCAGCCAGCTAAAAAAAAAAAAAAACAAACCCCAACCATGATAACTGCAACAAAAATAGCCGAGGGTTTTTGCAGGGGCCTGTAGTCCCAGCTACTTGAGAGGCTGAGGCAAGAGAATCGCTTAAGCCCAAAAGTTGGAGGTTGCTGTGATCTGTGATGTCATGGCACTCTACCCAGGGCGACAAAGTAAGACTGTCTCAAAAACAGTATTTACTGGCTCAGTGAATAGGGCGCTGGCCCTATATAACAAGGGTGGCAGGTTCAAACCCTGCCCTGGCCAAACTGCATCAAAAAATAGCCAGACGTTGTGGCAGGCGCCTATAGTCCCAGCTATTTAGGAGGCTGAGGCAAGAGAATCACCTAAGCCCAAGAGCTGGAGGTTGTTGTGAGCTGTGACTCCACGGCACTCTACTGAGGGCGATAGAGTGAGACTCTGTCTCTACAAAAAAAAAAAAAAAGTATTTTCTGTAATTAATACAATGATTAATATGATTATGTAATAATCAGGCTATCTTTCTGCTCTTCCTTGTAATAACATGCAATATGATTAATATTATATATATTTAATATGATTCAGGTGGGCTGAGGAATTTAACTCTCTTATATTTGGTGGCTGGGGATTTTAATAATTACAGCAGCCTATTTGATTATTGTTCTGCCCTTAGTTTGGAGGTCGAGACTGCCATTGTAAGATGGGTAGTTAGAACTTAATAACAGTTGAGCTTGTAAGGTGATTGTAAACCAGTTTTTGTGGGCACTATGGTGCCACAGTGATTGAATTGACCTGAGAGGGAGGCTAAATGGGAAATCACTCCTATCTTTAATATTAAAGGTTTTATTTTAGCACTGAAGTGATAGGTTTAGGCCATTCAAGAAATTTAGTTTATCATTGAAATAATTTGCTTGAGTAAGCCACTGAGAAAATTGAAGTGGTCTTTAATCCTTATTTTTAAATGTGTATTTTTCATTTGTGTAAGTTAGAATTAGTCTACGTAATACAAAAAACAGGTTTAAACAGGATAGAGGCTTTTCTCTTAAGTTGTAGAAGTGCTGAGGTAGCAGTCCCTGGCTCTTTTGGCAGCCTTGTGATTTTAGCAAGAATTCAGGCTCCTATCGTTTTGCTCTACTGTCCTTTGCACTTGATTTTTATCCTCAAGGTCACCTTGTGATTCAATTGACTGATGCAGCTCCAGCTATCAGATCCTCCCATCAAACACAAGAAGAAAGGAAAATGGCAAAAAGTCATGTCAGCATTATGTTTCTTTTAAAAAGAGCTTTTACAGAGGTCCCTCAAGACCTCCTACTTACACATCATTGGCCACACAAAGGGATGTTCTGGCACTCGGAATAAAACCAGAAAGGAACATAGATGGAGAGGTTATTGAGAGACGGGCTGCATCTCTGGCCCACCACTGATAGCCAGTGTTCTTGACTATGGAAAAGCAGTTAGGCATTCTTGGACTTTGCCCAAATGCTGCAAGACTGCTTCAAATAGGCACAGTTTGGCTGTATTCACTCTTTTCTCCAATACTGATTCAAGACCAGGAGGCATTTTGTTGATCACCAACTATTTTCTGAGAATAATAGTAGTAGTGAGTGCAACTTTAATTCCAATTAAAGCTTCTTTGCTGTACCCATTTCTGGTACTTTGTTGTACTGCTTGAAGTTTTCTTCTATTTATGTTATAGCTTATGAAATGAGTAAATTTTTAAAAATCCTATTCTTATGGCATGGGTTTTAGTTAAAAGAAAAAAAGGTAGTTAGGCCTTTCTCTTTCCGAGTGACAGAGTAGGAAACACTCCCAAACTTGTTCGGAGACCATTTCTCTTTGAAGCGTGTACTGCAAATATACCAAGAGCTAATTTGAACTGCATGAGTCTTTTCATTCCACTGCAAAGCAAACTATTTTTTTTAAATACATGTATTTTATTATTCTTCATTACATTATCCCCCCCCCCCCCCGTGGTAAGACAGAATTGATTTACAGAAAAGAATACAGAAAACACCAAAGCTCCTGGTAGAGGGAGAGATTTCAAGTGGGCAGAGAGAAGCTCTCTCCGTTCCTCTCCCGGTCTTTCCCCGTCTCCTCCTCTAGGCCTCTAGCCTCAGGGTATATATAGGTGTATGTGTTCCTTGGCCAGGAAACAAATGAATACAGTCCCTTCCACCAGGGGCAAGGTGAATGAGTGTATCAATGAATGGACACAGTCAATCCATGGAATTGAGGCCTAGGAAATTCACAAGAAACTGACCTAGGCATAGGAAATGGGGGTTCCACATTTAGTCCCAAGTGTAAAGTGAAGGAGACACCAGGGCACAGGTGTCAAGTAGGAGATAATTTAAAAATTTTTTTTTGTTGTTTTTTTGTTTTTTTAGAGACAGAGTCTCACTTTATCACCCTCTGTGGAGTGCAATTTTAAAATATTTTTGTCCTCAAATTTTATTGAAAAATTTGCATTTATTTCCCTAATTTGGGTTTCTTGTGATATATAAAGCAGAGTTTTTAGCTAAACCTTTCTACACTCTCTCTCCCTCTCTCTCTCTCTCACACACAGACTCTCTCTCTCTCTCTCTCTGTCTCTCTCCCTCTCTCTCTCTTTCACATACACACACACACTCTCTCTCTCTGTCTCTCTCTCCCACTCTCTCTTTCACACACACACACACTCTCTCTCTCTTTCTCTCTCACCTCATCCCACCCTGCAGTTCCTGTCTGGGCCTTTACTCCTGGCACACCAAACTCATGGCCGCACGTTTCCAAGGGCACCCTCAAAGGACCCCTCTCAACTTGGTTTGAAAAGCAGAGGTTTTGTTCATTCTATTACTCTATTAACCTGTGTGATGTGGAAATTTATGACACAGAAGTTCTCCACAGACTTGACACGGAGCTCCCAAATCCATCCAGAACTAAATCAGCTATTTCTACTACAACAATCCGTGTTCTTTTGAAATCTTGCCAAGTTGGCAGATAATGCTGGATTTTCTACAAATTGAAAAGTGGTGATAGTGATGTGGTTGTTGGTGATGGTGCTGATAAAACAGAAACCCTTTTCGACATGAGATAATTTCTGACAAAGGCAAATGAAAATTTTGCATCAGATATGAAAACCATTGGACCAACGAGTACATTTGAAGGGCAAGGATGAAAAATTCACAGAATAAACTAAGGATTGGGAGTTTTTGGTTTGTTTGCTTTTGTTTTGTTTTGTGTTTAGAGACAGAGTCTCACTCTGTTGTCCTGGCTGGAGTGCAATGATGTCATAATAGCTCACAGCAACCTTAATTTCCTAGGCTCAAGTGATTCTCCTGCCTCCCAAGTAGTCGGGACTATAGGCACGTGCCACCATGCCCGGCTAACTTTTCTATTTTTTGTAGAGACAAGATCTTGCTCTTGTTCTGGCTAGTCTCAAACTCTTGGTCTCAAGCAATCCTCCTGCCTCGGCCTCTCAGAGTGCTAGGATTACAGGCACAAGCCATTGCACCCAGCCCAGAATGTTATGTATTTCCCTATCATTTGTCCATATATGTAACCCAATTAATATTCAAGGAGAATGAGTTTGTTCAAGTCATTTTCAAAAGTAAAAACAAACATTAATTTTAGGCTGCACATGTGGCTCAATGAGTAGGGCACAGGCCCCATATACTGAGGATGGTGAGTTCGAACCCGGCTCTGGTCAAACTGCAACAAAAAATTGCTGGGCATTGTGGCAGGTGCCTGTAGTCCCAGCTACTCGGGAGGCTGAGGCAAGAGAATCACTTAAGCCCAAGAGCTGAAGGTTGCTGTGAACTGTGATGCCATAGCACTCTACTGAGGGTGACAAAGTGAGACTCTGTCTCTTAAAAAAAAAAGTTAATTTTAATAAACCAGTATTTTCTTCTTGACTCAAAGATGGCAGAATTGGAGAATAATGTCTAAAATAAGTTGATATCATAGATCCGTAGTATATGAGAGGCATATTGGAGTGTTACATTTTAAGAACAATGCATAAAAAAATACTGTTAATTTTGGAATTCACATTAGCCAGTAGGGTTGAAAGATTTAGTATTCCGGTAATGGGAGTTTGGAATTCCAAAACACAGAGAAATTGTCATTTTTATTGTTTTGCTTGGTTTGGTTTCATGCCAGGAAGTTAGGAGACACTGGGCCAGACAGCACAGATGACAAGCCACGATGTGACTGCTTCCTATCTCTGAGACAGGAAACGCTCTTAGACCCCACACAGGGCTCCATGCAAAGTCTGCCCTTTGTTTTTTGGAACATCCATTTGCTTCTTTGGGCTTAATTCTATGAATTAAGAGACAAAACTGCAATTATAGGACAATACGCCTCCTAAAGAAATCCCTCATATTATCAAGGAACAAAGGAAGAAGGACACCACTGATTTATGAGAAGACATTTGTTATTTACTGAAGGACTCACCCTAGTACCATTACAAAAGACCAGCCAATAAACTTTTTCAGATCCCACACACACACACAAACACATACTTATACGTAATGTATGATTATTTTTCATGTGACATCATATTTTTTAAAAATCCAAGCATTAAAAATCAATTTGAACAACAAATATATTTGAATTTATGTGTTCTGAGTTCCTTCCATTTCGGTCACTCAGGCCTTGGGAAATGAGAACCCAGAGTTTTTTTCTTTTCTTTTTTTTTTTTTTCCCAAAGCTACAGAGGAACATGGAATGTCTATTGGAATGTCTCTTCAAGGATCTGCTTACTTTCTTATTTTCCAAGTCTAGGATTTTGATTGCCCTACAGTCATCAGCAGAAGCCAGCAGGTTCTCAGTTTCATTCAATGAAGACAATTGACAGTCATCAGCAGAAGCCAGCAGGTTCTCAGTTTCATTAAATGAAAGACAATTGATTTCTTCTTCATTCACATGAAAATCGTCCAGGATACCTTTGAGGGACCTGACATCCAGTATGCTTATCGTCTCTCCATGTGAAGCATAGAGAGTGGTGGGGCAGGAGGGAGAAAATAAGACACTGGTAACATTGTCAGCCCCTTGGAATTGCATGTGTCCTAATGGAGTCCCATCTTCACCCCAACCCACGAAACCTCCACCCTCTGCTCCAGAAACCACTAGTCCTTCTTTACTTGTATTCAGGCAGAGAATAGGAGAAGAATGTCCACCAGTCCACTTGGCTGCCATAATGGCCCAGAAGACTCTGCGATTCCCGCTTCCCTCCTGGACACCTACATAGTGACGACCTCTCCCGTGGGCGCCCAATCCCATCAAACCCAGAGTATTTTTCTTCATCCTTTTGACACTGATTCATTCATCCTATCTTTCAACTTGCCCACCTGGAAGTGTCATGTATACTATTCCTAAGGACTAGAGTTGGCTTCACTTCAACTATCAGATTGTTTGCAGTACCCCAAAGGTATGTTCCTCTTGCTGTCAAAAAAAACAAAAAAGAAAAAGAAAAAGAAGAAAAAGCCATGCATCTAAAAATTGTTTGCTATTACTGTGATGCTAGCTGAAATTTGCAAATTCACAGTAAGAATGAGCACAAAATTTCTGTAAAAAGTCTTCCTCCTACAAGTATTTCTTATGAAATTATTGCAATATTATTTCACGCCAACCAGAGAACTGCAATAGAATGATACATTCCAGTCTATCTTCTATACAGCAGATTTTTATGACAAAAATCTCATTTTTACTTTAGTTTCATTTTTAAGGAAAGTATTTGTACTCTGGTTGAAAGGGTGGAATATGAGTCCTCAGCATTTGAAAAGAGAACGGAGACTTTGGCAGGACCACGCTGCCTTCCGAGCCTGTAGGGATTTGCTTGCAGCCCCAGCTGTGCCTTGGTTTGTGGCGACACAGCTCCACTCTCTGCCTGGTTACCTGGCTGTTGGCTGTCTCCTCCATGGACTGCGCCTTCAGGTTGCGTCCTCTCTGTGTGTCTCTCTTTTATAAAGGCAGCGCTCTTTCTGGATTAAGGATATACCTCATTCCTGTGACCTCATCTTAACTAATTATATCTGCAACAACCTTATTCCAAGTAGGGTCACCTTCTGAGGTATTGGGGGTTAGAACATCAACATATTTGGGGTGGTGGCTTGAACATCAGTGATTCAATTCACAACACGTGCCAAGCATTGTTCTAGGTGTTGGGTTACAGCACAAGGAAGGCAAAGTTCACGCTCTGCAAGTGCAAGGAAGTTGACACTAAACAAATAAAGCCCACGAATATCAGTTTGTGATAAGTGCAGTTATGTAATAGGGCACCTACTTAGATTGGCTGCTATTTAGTCAATTCTATAATAGGGCACCTACTTAGATTCAGTTCTATTTAGACAATTATATCATAGGGCACCTTCTTAGATTGGGTGCAATGTAGACAATTGTATCATAGGGTACCTACTTAGACTGATCACCCTGGGTGACCTTGAAGCTGAGATTCCAAGACAAGATGAAGATAGTCATATAAAAATGGTAAGAAAAAGATTCCAGGCAAAAGAAACCAAGGGCCCCAGGAGGGAAGAACCCACCCCTGTCTAAATGCTCACACCAAAATCTGTCAGCAGGGAAGGTTTTCTTTCCCTCTATGAATTTATGTATTACTTCCACAATTCATTTACTTAAGTTGAGTTCCTGGTAAGTAATTTTCTGCAGTTATGGACAGAAGGAATAGCAACCCGACAAACAGGACTTTTCATGCTCTAAAATAAGCATTCATCTTCACTTTGAAGATAGCATATTGCTTAAACTAGCATATCATGTGAACTCAGAGATAATTGTTATAGTTTGACAGCTACCTCCCAGATATAAACTGAAATATCACTGAAAGGAATTATAGAAAATGATAGAGAAGTTATTAGTGACAGGATAAGTCCTACTCATAACTCCTTAAACAATATCAGATTAGGTTTGCCCCTAAGCATTTATAAAAGATATTGGTATCATTTATTAGACATTTATTTATCAAATTTAAAGAAATAAACAAAAATAATAAAATGATTATAAGAACATAATTAATATACTATTAATATAATATGAATTAAAATTAACAGAAATAATATAGATGTATCTCTTTTAATGAAATATGGCTATATGTCACAGAAGCCACATTTTTTCAAGAACCTGCCCCCCTCCTTTTTTTTTTTTTTTTTTTTATGCAGTTTTTGGCCAGGGCTGGGTTTGAACCTGCTACCTCCAGTATATGGGCCAGTGTCCTACTCCTTTGTGCCACAGGCGCCACCCATTCCCCCTTTTTTGTATATTCATTCTACAGTATAGGACATAGTGATTCAGCTCTCAGAATAACCTCAGGACTGACCCAATGAGAAATTTGTATGAAAAACTTTCTAAGAACATGCTTGCTTCAGAGTAACTTTCTACGAATTCTCTCAAACAAAATTTAACAAAGGTCAAGTCCTCTGTCAAGACAATCAAAGTTTAAAACTGCTCATCTTTTCAACTATTTGGGGGGAAAGGACAAAGTCAAGCTACAAACCCTTAACAATTGATCAAAAAAGCAGAAACTTTACTGTGAAATAAACATTCAAGAAACTTACAGAAGAGTTGTGCTTTTCTACTGAATTCTATTTCAAATAATTACATTAGAAGCAAGACAGTGGGAGATTAAACACAAAGTCAATTCTATTCAATCCTTTTGGGTCAATCTTCACTACCCTAAATAAGCTAGACAGAAAGATCTGGAGTTTCAAAAGGGCTCTGTAAAGCAGAGCCCTCCACCCCAATAGCCCCTACTTCCACATCAGAACTCTATTCTCTACAACTGACTCACTGGGATTACGATGGGCATGATACATTTTTACTATTTAGCATTCTCTGATTATCGATGTATAATTGATTTTTTGTGGTCAAATCCACTGAAGTGGTAGACAACTAGTTGGTGAATTTGAACCATACAGATTTCTGGTTTAGAGAGCGTAAGACCTGGCTAGGCACGACGGCTCTCATCTATAATCCTAGTATTCTGAGAAGGCCGAGGCGGGTGGACTGCCTGAGCTCAGGAGTTCGAGACCAACCTGAACAAAAGCGAGACTCTGTTTCTACTACAAACAGAAGAATTAGGACATTGTGACGGGCACCTGTAGTCCCAGCTACTTGGGAGGCTGAGGAAAGCTAATCGCTTGAGCCCAAGAGTGTGAGGTTGCTGTGAGCTGTGATGATGCCACGACACTCTACTTAGGGTGACAATGAGACTCTGTCTCAAAACAAAACAAAACAAAAACCAGAGTGTACGACCCGGTCACCCCCTTTAATCTTGTTCACAAAAAGGTTGCTTACACCAAATATATCTTGTTTACTGCTCTGCTTTACCTAGTCCATGTCTAGGGAGCCATCATGATGGAAGCAAACCACCCAAGAAGCCTACTTTACAATCCTAGCTTTAAAGTCCAGCAGAAGAAGTTTCTAGGTGTGAAAGAGATTTATGAGCAGAACCGAGTGAAAAAGGAAGAAGATGTGTGCTTCACACATGAACAGTATCTGCAAAGCATCTGGAAACGTCAGGTGTGTCCGACTTACACTGAGCAGTCTTGACCAGGACCTCCAATCTCCTTCCTTCTTTCCTCTTTTCTGAAGCCACCTGCCCTGTGAAGTTTATTCCCTCAATTTTATTCTCAGTCCCTCTGAAGCCTCGAACTCACGGGAGTCAGCATGTCCGGGCAGCTGTGGCAGTGAGTCAGAGAGAAGTGATAAAGGTTCAGCCCAGGCTCGCTCCGACGCCTTGCCGAGCCGGTGTGGTTCCCTGCGCAAAGAGCCCTCCTTCACCTGTATCAGTAAGTTGTTTCCCTGAATCGGCAGATTGCGTTTGTTTGGACACTGAGTGAGTTGCTATTTCCTGTCCTATGCAGACATTTGCTTTGGTCCCCGATGCTGTAAAGTGCTTCAAGAGCAAGTTTTTCCTTCCCACAACACACTCAATCTTCAGACAACACTCTTGCGCCTGTTCTGTAACATACTTTTAGAACCAAAGGGATGAATTCTCTTTTTGATTGTGATATAAAAAATAGAAACGTGTTAGCTTTTCTACAGTTGGTTTAGAAAAAGGGTCACCCTCAAATTATATCCATAGATAGATCCTTTCACTGCAGTGGGCCACAGACGAGGTGTCAGTTCTCCACAATCACAGGCAGTGCACTTTCCGACTCATTTATAGGTGAGCTCTGACTCTACCGGGCTGTGTCAGTTACTTGGTAAGCTAACCTGAATAAAGTATTCACAGCCCATTTGTTAACCCTTCCAGGGGACCAGCAGCTTCCTCGGGCCTCTGATAATTGTCATCGTGGGCTTTTGAGAAACAACAGAAAATCCAGCTGAATAAAGGCTGACCACCTTTCTGGCTGCCCTGGTAGGTCATGCTCAGTAGCTGCAGACATCATGGTGAGTACCCTCTGACCCTCCGAGCTGGGTCACTGGCTGCCTCACACCTGAACCTGAGGCAGCAGGTGTGGAGTTGGGCGGAGGTAGAGGGGAGGGAGGACGGGGAAACTGCCTTTCACCATCCCGCCAATGAACACCATCCCTCCATAGACTTGGACTAGACCAAGCAAAGCAGTAAATAAGATAAATGTGGGCCATTACAAAAGTTTTGAGATACACAAAAATCAGGAAACATAAAATCCACGCAGATGGAAACAAATGAAGCCCTCCCAGCAATACCGATAAACCCAGCAAGTTGAAACTTGCACAAGTGAAACAGAAAAGACGCTGTCAACTGTGTTTTTTGGAAGTGAAATAATGGACCATAATACAGCCTGTCTCAAAACTTTCATAGTGACCACATATCGGTATAAGCAAGCTTCCAGTGAAGATTAATGGGGGCAATTAACTCCCACATTTTTAAACCAAAAATCCACATGATTCAAATTCACCAACTAGTTGTCTACCTCTTTAGTGGATTTGACCACAGAAAGTCAATAATACATCTATAGTCAGAGAAAGCTGAACAGTAAAAAGGTACCATGCCCGTCATAATCCTAGTGAGTCAGTTGCAGAGAACAGGATGGGTGTAGTTTATTCCCTTATCCATATTGGGTGCAAAGGGAAAGTGACTTTTTTACCTGATCATTTTGAAATTGCAAATATTTCTGTCTAATGTAGGGGTCAGCCAACTACTGCCCATAGGTCAAATACAGCCAGATCCTGGGAGCTAAGAAAGGTTTTTACATTTTTTTTAATTGTTATTAAATCATAATTGTGTACATTAGTGTAATCATGGGGCACAATGTGCCGACTTCATATACAATCTGAAATATTGTCATCGACCTGTTTAACATAGCCTTCATGGCATTTTCATAATCACTATATGTAGACATTGGTATTCTACATTTAGTAAGTTTCACCTATACCCTTCTAAGATGCACCATAGGTGTGATCCCACCAATCACCATTATTTCTTTAAAGGAAAACAAAGTAGTACTTTTGTCTTTTGAAATAATACAGGTATTCATTTTTAATCTTCTTATCTATGTCAGCACACTCCCTCCTGCCACTGAGGACCTATTCTATTATATTCCCCTTCCTCTGCTTTATTAATAGAATTTTATCTCTTGAAATATTTCTTATTTTGTTATTTTAGTTTCTTCGTTATTCCCACCTGAATATAATGTTGATGAGAGCACTTTGCTATATTCAGTACTGTATCTTAAGAGTCTGTAACTATATTGAGGGTACAAGAAGATACTCAATAAACATTTGCTGAATATGCAAAAATAGCTGGACACAAATGTGTTCACCACTCTGATAATCAATATTGTCATGCGCTGGATAACTTCATTATTTGTTCTGTTTGAACATTTATTTTATTGATACATAAAGGAAGTACACATTCTCAGGGTACATGTGATAATTTAATATCCAGCCTCAGGTATCTATCATTCTGCTTTCTACTTTCATGAGATAAACTTTTTTAGCTCCCACATATGAGTTAGGCCACATGGTATTTGTCATTCAGTGCCTGGCTTTTTCACTTTATATAATGTCTGCCAGTTCCATCCAAGTTGCTCTAGGAGACAAATTAACTCATTTTTTAAGGCTGAATGATATTCCATGGGTCTATATATAACATGTTTTCTTTATCTATTCATCCATCAGCAGACACTTAGGTTGTTTCATGTCTTGGCTACTATGAATAATACTTCAATGAACATGGGAGTGCAGATAACCCTTTGATATACTGATTTTAGTTCCTTTGGGTATATACTCAGAAGCAGGATTGCTGAATCATAATAGGAATTCTGTTTCTAGTTTTTGAGGAACTCCTCTATGATTTTCCACAGTGGCTGTACTAATATATGCCAATCAACCCAGTACTAGTGTTCCCCTTTTCATATATCCTCGCTGCTATTTTTTATAATAGACGTTTTAAGTAGGGTGAGATGATATCACGTTGTGGTTTTGATTTGCTTTTCCCTGATGATTAGTGATGCTGAAGATTTTTTTCATATAATTATTGACTGTTGGTATGCATTCTTTTTAAAAAAGTTATATTCAAATCATTTGCTCACTTTTAAATTTAATTATTACTTTTTTCTAATAAGTTGAGATCCTTACATATTCTGGTTATTGCTTAATAACTTTGTTAAATGTTTGCACACATTTTCACCCACTCTGTGGGTTGTCTCTTTACTTTGTTGCTTGTTTTCCTTGCTGTGCCAAAGCTTTTTAGGTTGATGGAATCCCATTTGTTTATTTTTGCTTTTGTTGCTTATACTTTTGAGGTCTTACTCCAAAAATCTTTGCCTAACCAATGTCCTGAGCATTTCCCCAACATTTTCTTCTAGTGGGTTCATATTTTCAATCTTAGATCTAAGTCCTTAGGCCCTTTTATTTGATTTCTGGGTATGGTGAAAGATAGGAGTCTAGTTTCATTCTTTTGCTATGGATATCCTGTTTTTCCAGCATCATTTGTTGAAGAGATAGTCCTTCCCCTGATCATATTCTTGGCGCCTTTTTCAAAGATGAATTGCCTGATTTACCTCTTTCATGTTTACATGGATGGAGCTGGAAAATATTCTTCTTAGCAAAGTATCCCAAGAATGGAAGATAAAGTATCCACGGTGCTCAGCCCTACTTTGAAACTAATTTATAGCTTTCATATGAAAGCTATAACCCAATTATAACACAAGAATATGGAGAAAAGAGCAAGGGTGGGGGGAGGATGGGTGGAGGGAGGGTAATTGGTGGGTCCACACTTATGGTACATCTTAGAAGGGTACAGGTGAAACTTAGTAAATGTAGAATATAAATGTCTGTACACAATAGCTAAGAAAATGCCTTGAAAGCTATGTCAACCAGTTCGATGAAAATAATTCAAACTGTATAAAAAACCAGCACATTGTACCCTATGAATGCATTTATGTACACAACCATGATTTAATTAAAAAAAATGAGTTGCCTATGTAGGTGTGGATTTAATTCTGAGTTCTATGTTTTGTCGTTTGGTGTATGTATCTATTTTTATTCCATTATCATCCTGCTTAATTACTATAGTTTTGAAGTCTGTTTTGAAGTCTGGTAGTGTGAGGTCTCCAGATTTGATCATTGGTTTGTTTGTTTGTTAATTAATTAATTTATTGCTCAGGATTGCTTTGATTATTCAAGGTCTTTTGTGGTTTTATATGAATTTTAGAATTGTTTTCTATTTCAGTGAAGAAGGTCATTGGTGTTTTGGGAGACATTGTGTTGAATCTGTAGATCATTTTGGGTAGTATGGACCTTTCCCCCCTTTTAAAAAGATTTCAATAGATTAAGGAGATGTAAATGTTTTTTCTTACATGGATGAATTGTGTAATTCTGAGGTCAGAGCTTTTAGTATATTCAAGTGTGCACATTTTAATAATATTAATTATTTGAATCCATGAGCATGGGATAGCTTTCCAATTTGTATGTCCTCTTTAATTCCTTTCATTAGTGTTTATTACAGTTCTTCTTGTATAGATCTTTCACTTCTTGAGTTAAATTTATTCCTATGCATTTTATTTTCCTACAGTTACTGTAATTGGGATATCATTCTAGATTTATTTTTCATATTGTTCAAAGTTTTTGTATATAAATACTATTATTTTTTGTAGGCTGATTTTGTAACCTACAAATTTACCAAATTATTTATCACTTTTAACAGTATTTTTTTGGTGGAGTCTGTATATTTTTCTATAAAAGGATCATGTCACCTGTGAAGAAGAGTAATTCTGCTTCTTCCTTTCCAGTTTGGATGTACTTTATTTCTTTCTCTTGCCTAGTTGCTTTGGCTAGGACTTCTAGTACTATGTTAAATGAAAGTGGTAAAGGTGGGCATTCTTGTCTTGATCAGGCTTTCACTTTTTCCCCATTTAGTATGATGTTAGGTATGAGTTTGTCATATATAGCTTCCATTGTTTTGCGGTATGTTTTTTTCTTTTTTCTTTTTTTTTTCCTGAGTCCTGTCATGACATGTATTGTGTTCGGTATTTTATACACATGATCATACTCAATGCCCACAAACAACCCCATGAAATAAGTACCATTGTTATACATACTTTCAGAAGAGGAAATGAAAGCTTGAGGAAGGCTACATAGGTAATAAATAGTGGAACTGGGATTCAGTCTCAAGTTTCTCTGACTCCATAAGCTATGCTATTAAATAAATGCTATACCACTCAGCCTCTTACCAGACTTTACCACACCTCTTTTAGTCTTTGTCAGATTAATTACTAGTTCTCAATACTTCTGCACATTAGAATAACATAGGAGAGTATTTAATAACTTATACCTAGGACCCACCTGAAGTTAATTAAAGCATAATTTCTAAGTGTGGAGTCTGGGTGTGGTCATTTCATTTTTTTTTTTTTATTAAATCATAGCTGCATACATTAGTGCAATCAAGGGTTACAATGTGCTGGTTTCATACACAATCTGAAATGTTTTCATCAAACTGTTTAACATACCCTTCTTGGCATTTTCTTAGTTATTGTATGAAGACATTTGTATTCTGCATTTAGTAAGTTTCGCCCGTACCCTCCTAAGATGCATAATAGGTGTGGCCCCTCCAATTACCCTCCCTCCACCGCAACCTCTCCCCTCCCTTCCCTTCCCATATTCTTGTGCTATAGTTGGGTTATAGCCTTCATATGAAACCTTTAAATTAGCTTCATAGTAGGGCTGAGTACATTGGATACTTTTTCTTCCATTCTTGAGATACTTTGCTAAGAAGAATAT